>JAPSES010055541.1:0-11593 GCA_029822895.1 Maxillicosta whitleyi | reverse complement strand
GGTGAATCAATGTTGTAGAAGATGATGGTGTTTCCATGGCAACTACAGAGCCTCTGAACATCCAAATGGGTCATATCCGATGACCATGAAAAGATGACAAACTGTATTTTACACCAATTATTTACATGGATTGATTAAAAAAAATAAAATAAAATTTAATGGTTCAGAAGTTATAAAATATTTTAGGTCAGTAGATAGTTTTGGTCACCAGTGGGAGTTTGGGTCTTTATGGGTCAAGTCATGTTGCATATATTTGAAACGAAAGCAAAACAACAAATACTCAGATCAACATAACAAGTATAGTAAGTATAGTAACTCATTCAAGTTATTAACCCTAAAAAAAAACTAAACAGCCCAAAGCATAACTGTTTAATAACTATTGAATCACTAATCCTATCAATGCATGTAAATAATTCACTTAAAATGCAGTTTATGAGCATTTAGTGAATATGGAAACATTCATTTTCAGCAAAATTGACTCCAATAAAACCCAGGTAGTTTGAACAATGACAGTTGTAGTTGTTTGTTTTTATGTTGAATTAATGATGTATTTTACTAAAAAAAAAAAAAAACATGTAAATGATCATACATATATCATAAATGAAATATAGTAAGATACCAGGTTTTCAGTGAAAAGGAAATTCATTTGGAAGAATTACGGGTTAAAGTTCCAGACATGCTACTCATCATCTTAGATTAGATTCATAGGTTACCCCCAGACTCTGAACAACTGTTGATATCTGTTCTTAATGGCACCTCATCAATGAGAACATTACCAGCACAAATTAAATTCAGAGACATGGTGATTCGGATGTCTGGAACCAGGATGAACTGTCATCAGCATAAATTATAACCACAGAGGCAAAGGTTTCCTGCAAGTGAAAAGCAACCTTTTTTTGAAGGGCAACATTGATATAATTACTGTAACGTTCTTTGTTCGTTCTATTTTATTTCCTGGGAATGAATAAGGCTGTAATCATTATATGAGTGGATATTTGCCTTTCTAATAAAAAGATAACTATATTAAAAAAAAAAAAAAAAAATTTTAAAAAGCAGCCTTTTTATGTCAGGCCATCAATCAAATATTGTAAAATGGCTTTAAAGTATTAGAACGTTTAGAATAAAGACCTATGCAGTTGTGTCAAAGTTGGATTGTAGAGATATGAAGTGACTACGAATACAGAGAGTCTGACTGTTTTATTTGACCACAAGAGGGAGTAGTGAGTCACTCTGTTGGTCTCCCATTCAGCCTGTTAACATGACTATAAAAATCTGATACCCGGAAGTAATCAAATAATTGTAATAATCTGATCTGAGGTGTTTACATGCACTTCGGAAATGTGATAATCAAAAACTCTGGTTCAGACGCTCCGGTCCATTGCTGATTTTATTTTGGAGTATGAACACACGTACTGACGGTGAACTCAGACTTCCTGTTGTTTTCTACACTTATTTGACTGTATGACTTCCAGTTTCTCAGATTACATTTTTTTATACATACACAGACATAAAAGAACTAATAAATCACATCAACCTGTATACATGCAGGAACACATCAGAGTATTGGGGTGAAATCCTGGTGTTTTTAATCTGATTTCTCATAATAAAAGAAATAGGATTCGATTGTTTACACAATCAATTCAATAATCTGATAGCTATAGAAATCACATAATGATCGGAGCATTAGTGTACACGTAAAAAGGCTCACTGTGAGGAAAAGTAACACTACACGGCTTTTAACCAGAGTGTTAGAAAGTTACCAGATGGGATGAGAACCATTAAGAACCAACTTTTAGAATCAAAGAAAGTGACAAAGTGATAAAAGCTAGAAGGGCTGTTGTCTTCATCACTGGACAAAACTCTACATGAAAAGAACAGTTTGCTGATTATATCACAGTCCTTCTTCTGCACTGGTGAGTTTGATTATGAGGTTTATGAGGACATAAACTGTCAACTGTCAAGCTATCAACCGTTTGTTGATCCATAGTTCAGACTAAACAGTGACAGTTCTGTCCCTGTTTAGATGATTCCAAAGAGATCTTCAGACAAACCATACAGAAAACAAAGGTGATTTGTGACTTTAGTGTGGCTGTTTTTTGTGTAAAAACAGAGCTAAGCTAACGTAATGTAAACTATCAGCACATGCAGCACATGAAGATTATACAATGTTTTTAAGACTGATTGTCAAAGTAACCAGCTATGATATTAATTAATGATATCATCCTTAGTTGTTTTTAAAGTCCAACTGGACTGATTTTTATTCATGAAAATGTTTCGTCTCTCGTCCAAGAAACCTGTAGGGGGAGTGGTCTGTGTAGCCTGTTTTTCATAAATGTTAATGACCCCAAGTGTCAGGGTTGTAGAGCGATGGTCCTGTTAGTGTTGATGTGATGTGGCGTCCTGCTTCCTGGTGAAAGGTTAAAGAGGTGGGGCTATGACATCATCCTTTTAGAAAAGTTGCGGTTTAGTTGTACAGACAAAGATGCAAAACCTGTGTTTTCAAATGTATGCACTCTGGGACCTGGTTTCAAAAAGTTGTGGTTTCCGTCACCGAAAACTCAAGTTCCATGTGGACAAAAGACCTATACGATACAAAATTATATGACTGAAACTGTCTTTGTAGGACAGGGCCTGAGTTTCAGGGTCATAAGATAAGGTGGGTCATTGTCCAAGTCCTTCAGCGGGGGCTCGATTGGTCTCAGGTGAATCTAGGTGTGAAAGGTTGTTTGTGTAGAATTCTTTGGAGAGACTGTTCAAGATGGAGACTGGCGTTTTTGACAAGTGGTGTCTTAGTTCAGGGAAGGTTTTTCCAGTTACGTTGACTTCTTTCTGAAACCATTTATCTTCGCTGGCTAATACACTGACAGTGCTGTCTTCAACGGAACATCCTTTTCCCTTCATGTGAAGACAGACTGCAGTGTTGGCCTGAGGTGCAGACTTTCCAGTGCTGAATGCGTTTATGGAGGGGCTGCCTGGTTTTCCCAGTGCACACATTGGTGCACTGAACCACAACATTCTTTGTATACTTATATAACACACTGGTACTTTGTGGCAAAAGAGTTCATATCTGTAATTACTTTGATTTCAGTTGGTAATTTGCACCAGAGTTGGCTATCCTTTTTGGAGAAAGCTAATTGTCCAAATTTAGATCCACCATATGGTGTTTTATAGTTCTCGTTCATCATGCTTAATTTCTTTGTTAATATCTTTGCATTTAACTGTAGCTAAACTTTTCGTAAAAGGGTAAATCTCTCAAAACTGAGAAGCTTTTTTTTTCCAGAGCCTGATTGTACACACAGATGTTTGATGCTTGAGCCCATATTACGATACAATAGTGTAACATGCAGGTAATGAAGCCAACGTTTGTGGTGTACATAATGATGCAGTGCAGCTTTAAAGCCACTTTACATTTGCAAAGTCAGAAAATCATCACTAGGACATCTCTCACTGAGGAGAGGAGGAGAGTAGGGGAAGTGGAAGTGTTAATTGGAGGAATTAAGCCTATTAATAGAATACTGTGACAGTGATAAGGCCTAGTTGTAGTCTTATAAGGTCATTTCGATCTGGATCAGTCTTGATCATGAGAAGGCAGGAGAAAACCAGGAATGTTAAGTGAGGATGGGAAAAAAAAGTGAAACCACAACACAGCAGTTTTAGGTCATCATACTGAGGCAGGGAGGGAGGGCGAAGATTAAAAAGTAGACAGGGAGACACTGAGACGTCTGATCAGCATGAAAAGAAAGTCAGATATTTAATGACCTGAATACAGAAGAAAAGACTATCTGAAGGGAGTAGATACTGACGGTGAGGGGATAATGACAATGACAGACGCTGCTGTGATTATTTAAAAGAAATTATACCCCTCAACACTTCTTTTCACTCCTGATTGTCACTCTTTGTCTTGTGTTGCTACATCGTTCATTCCCCTCATTTCTAGTGTAACCCTGCAATCTGAGCTGAGTTTCCATGGCAATAACAGGATGGAGAGATGTGAGACCAAACAGACTGGGGGGGGGGGGGGGGTTGTGCGCAGAAAGGAGAGGGATGTATGTTATTACACAATTCTTAGCACTGTTGTAATATCTGTGTGCCTGTGTGTGTCGGTCTTTATATATAGTATGTGTTGCATGTTACCGTGAGCATGTGTTTACATTCACTGCAGACAAAGCTTTGATTGGCTGGTCAGAAATTCACCATGGCAACTATAGCAGAGAGCTCAGTATGAATTCAGCACAGTGGATTCAGGACAGCTCAAACAGAGCAGCCAATCAGGATTCAGCCTTGAATATGGCTGCAGAGGATTCTGCACTGTCTGACAGCGGTGTGCACATGCTTTAAACCACGACAATCCAAGAGTATCAACGCGGAGTTTCAAAAAACTGTTCAAATCAAGGGATGGAGGTAAGATTATTGTGGCCAACAGGACCTGATGAAACTTTGTCACTGTTATTTTTTAATAATAAATGTAAACAAGACAGGATGCAAACCCTGCACATGGATAAAATAAAATCTTAAACTATGTCACATGATCGAAAAAGCACATAATCAAATTCCCAATAAACACAAAATGCTGAAATGTAAGTGTGAAGACTCACTGCAGGGGGTCTGTGCATGTTCAGCAGTTCATTTACTTGCACATTAACTGATAGAAGCTCAAAATACTACAAATTTAGACCTAACAAGTACAGCAATTAGGGATGCACTGATACATGACACTGGTATCAGTATCGGGTCCAATACTGAACGTGAGTACTTGTACTTGTACTCGTAATAGTACTCCACTACAGCCGCTCCGATACCACTTACGGCAGTGTGACATTCATAGTTAAGTGCAGCAGGAACGTGACAGAGGAGTAATGTCAGCAAAATAAATGACAGTGACAAAAGACACAGATGGATACAGACGGAGTGTTCTGTCCGTCCTCTGCGTACACAGTTCTGTCCATTTTCCAGGTATTGGTGGATGATACACAGACAGAAAATACCACCAAGAACCGTGGAGGTAGAGGATCTGTTCGAAGAGCGGCTGTGTGACTTAGTGAAAAACTACTGATGTATTTATGAAAACTACTTATAATACTATGGGAGTTAAGGAGCGGTGCGGACCACTGTCTGCAGAAGTGAAAATGAAACTTAAAACTCATTAATATTTTCTCTAGGTCCTGAAGCTTCACCTGTAAACCTTACCACATTACTGTTACCTCTGTCATCTCCATGTTTGTTATTACTGACTTTCTTCTTCTTCTCAAAAAACTTTACTTTTCTTCGTGGTATTTGTCCAGATTTGTCCCATTCCAACGCCTTAAATGTCAGTAGCAGTACTTTGTTCGGATCAGATTAATGACAACAACAATAAAGCACATTCAAAAGGAACTAAGAACTGTAATGAGAATATTAGGTACACGTATTGGAAATACTTTTACTTGTACTCAATCTGTAAAAAAAAAAAAGGTTATCGGTACATCCCTAAGATCAATAATGTCAAACTAAGGATTATAGTCTATATTTGAAACATTTAGAGAGTAAATATTTATAAAATCAAAAATAATTACTTGATTTTTACATGTTTGTGTCAATAAACACCCTGTTAAAAGTGTAGAATGTAACATTAGGGGATCTAACTGTAGAAATGGAGTAGAGCGTTTGTAATCAGTGTTGTTTCATGAGTGTATGTTCAGATAAAAGGAAGAATCGGTTTCTTTTCATTACCTTAGATTGAGCTGTTTATGTCCACAGAAGCAGACATACTGACTTCCATTTCATCATATTCAGTTCAGTACTGGTCTAAGGACCGTTACTGTCACCTATTGCATTGCATCCAGTTTAGTGAAGATTAAAAAAAAACTGAATGAATAAAAATTAACATTAAAAAATATTGAAAAAACACATATCACTGATAAGGTTTTGTAGAGGCTATAAGAAAGGGATAAAGAAAAGTCCAATTTAGGTCAGGTTAATATAGAGAAGATATGAGGCCTTTTCACTGCCCTCTAGTGGAACTTTAGAGGTATGACACTAATAACAAAACACTCCTGCAAAAAAAAAAAAAAGAAAAGAAAAAGAAACACTTGAAATTCTCCTCTTACTTCATCCTCTTTAGAAAACAGGTGAGTCCTTCAGTATTTTTTTTTCTGCAGGGGTGTTTTCAACTTGGAGCCTTTTCTTCTTTACATTGTTTTTTCAGCTGCTTTTTGAGCTTGGCAGGTTATGTCTTAAATACTGAAGAAAGAACCAAGACAAAAGACTAAAAATATTTTTAATCATTTAATACGTTGTTAATGTACTTCTACATAAGTATTGTAGTCGAACCCACATTTATTTAGTTAGTTAGTTAGTTTTTTAGATATTTATCATTTTATTCACATGTTTATTTTACCTCAGATGCATGTTTGATGGGTTCAGGTGCTTTTACATCATCCTTTACTCTAATAAATTTTGTTATATAAAATATGATAAGAAATCTGTTGCTGGAAATGCACATGCAGCCTGATTCAAGCTAGAGCATCATGTAAAATCCATCAGGTCAACATCCTTCAGGGTGCTTTACTGCCCCCTACTGGAGTTAGTACTGCATGAGCTGTTGACTATAATCTCAAACAGTGAATTACTACTGGATTTTTAAAGAAACTGATCAGTCATTGCTTTCCAGCTTCTTTTTCTACACTATATATTTAATATATACTTTATAACATATGTAGTTTGGTAGTTTTTTCTTTAAAAAAAAAAACAACTTTATTACTGTGAGTCAATGTAATCTAGTCTGAAGATTTCAGTAGCTATTGCACATTTTTTTGTATATCACATAAGGCTCTGATTTCCATGTTTATAGTCAGTGTACAATATATAATATAAATTGTGGTCAGGGCTTCTATTTCATAATGTCAACAAAAAAATACCATTCTACCAGAGGAAGAAAAATATATATAATAAAGACAAAATTAAATAACAGAAAAAATATTATTCTTGTTATCACTTTTACACCTCACACCCAAAACAATAAACAGGATAAAATCCAGCAATATTCAGACATTTTGGTCTCCAGACCTCAACAAAATCATATCTTTATATCTGTGTTTAAATTTAAATATTAGATTTATATATATTTGGACATTGCTTAACTCCATGATCATACTGTTCCATAATTTCACCCATAAACCATAACACAAAACCTCATCCTTGTTGTGCAACCCCTCATATTTTATAATTATATAGGCCATTTTACTTCACTGCTAATCAGTGTTTTCTGAATATTCTTTAGTTATTATTTTACCTTAAATGTGATTTTTACTGTTTGAAAGTTGATCTAATCATTGAGATTTAATATTTTTCACTGGATGAATAATGAGTTGGTGTGGTTTCTCCTCTATCTATACTTGACATTGTAAATAAGTTTTGCAGTAAAAAATTATGAATGTAACATACAGGTACTATAATTATTTCCACAAACTTCTGCAAAGTAGCTGAAACCAGTGAGAATAAAAGAATGTGAGGTGATTTGTGATCTAAACCCTGTTTTACTTAACTTATGGCTGCTGTGCTTCTTGACACTTTTTATATGTGGATGTTTTATGTGGAATTTCCATTTCCAACTTATTTCATATTGATGTGGTTCATGGTAGATAAACTGACACTGGCCCTTTAAAAGTCAACACCCTCCCTCTGGAATGAATCAACAGTTTGCAAACCCCACCCCCAGTGAACACAGTCCATGCATTCGTTTCCTTGCCCCCTCCCTCCACACTGATCTGTGAATGTGAGGATGGGTGTGACCAACATGTGAGAGTGGATAAATACTGAGCCACACTGAGTGCAGATCAGCAGCGTCAGAGAGTTTTGTGTTTGTTCTGAGGCAGTGAAAGTCTCACATGTCCAGCTGCCACGAGGTAGAAATGGCTCAGGGAGGGTTCCATTTCGACCGAGAAAGATTCTGTTGTTTGATCTGTTTGGATCTACTGAAGGACCCCATGACTATTCCCTGTGGACATAGTTACTGCATGAGCTGCATCAGGGGTTTCTGGAATGAGGAGGATCAGAGGAGGATCTACAGCTGCCCTCAGTGTGGTCAGACGTTCAGACCAAGGCCTGTCTTGGTGAGAAACAACATGTTAGCAGATTTAGTGGAAGAACTGGAACTGGAAAACACTGGCCTTCATACGAACATCTGCTCCCATCATGACGAGGTGGTGAAAATGTTCTGTCGTACCGACCAGAAGTGTATCTGCCACCTCTGTTCTGTTAATGAACATAAAGGCCACGACACGGTCTCGGCTGCAACAGAAAGGACTCAGAGGCAGAAAGAGCATCAGGCGAGTCGGCTGAAAATTCAGGAGAGAATCCAATACAAAGAAAGAGATGTTAAAGTGCTTCAGCTGGAAATGGAGAAGACTGTGCAATCTGCAAAGAAAGCAGTGACGGAATGTGAGACGATGTTCAGTTTGTTGACTGTCATCAAGCAGCAGATCAAATCTCTACAGGAAACTGAAGCGATTCGGGTCAAAGGGCTTCAGGAGAAGTTAGAGGGGGAGATCTCTGAACTGAGGAGGAAAAACGCTGAGCTGGAGAAACTTTCAATGCATCAGGATGATATTCAGTTTCTCCAAAATTGCCCCTTGTCATCAAATATCCGTGAATCTCCACAGGTTCCCAGCATGAAAATCCGTCCTCTGCGGATTTTTGAGGATGTGACATCAGCTGTTTCACAGGCTAGAGATAAAATAGTGGATCTTCTGAGTGAAAGCATCACCACAACAGAGAGTAAAATGGATGTTTCGCCCTCTTGTGCAGAGCCGATAAACAGAGCTGATCTCATTCTGTACTCATGTGAAATCACACTGGACCCAAACACGGTGAACACACAGCTTTCATTGTCTGAGATGAACAGAAAGGCAACGCTGATGAGAGATGAGCAGGATTATCCAAGTCACCCGGACAGATTCATTCGGTGGCGTCAGGTCCTGAGTAGAAAGAGTCTGAGTGGTAGATGTTACTGGGAGGTGGAGTGGAGGAGGAAACGGGTCACAGTCGCCGTTGCGTACAAGGACATTAAAAGAGCAGGTTCCATGACTGATGTTGCGTTTGGATTTAACGATAAGTCCTGGGCTTTAGAGTGCAACTCCAGTAGTACGTACAAGTTCATACACAATGGCATCAAAACCCACATCTCAGGCCCCTGGTCCTCAAGGATTGGGGTCTTCCTAGATCACAGACCGGGTGTTCTGTCCTTCTACAGCGTCTCTGAAACCATGACACTGCTCCACAGAGTCCAGACCACATTCACTCAGCCTCTGTACGCTGGGCTTTGGTTTAGTGGTTATAATGGAGCCACTGCTGAGTTCTGTGAGCTGAAGTAGACAAGAGGCAATTAAATGGACACTGTAGGGCAGAGGGGTCTAAGACTGTGTTCAGACAGCAGGTCCTAATGCACAATTTGGATTGTTTTTGGTGAAATATGATTTTGTGTGTGTGTGTGTCTATTAGTTTTGAGTATGAACAGAATGCAACTTTGAAGTGATCCATAAGCGTACATGGAATTATGCATTTTCAAACATTTCACTGAGGTCTACATGAGCTGTAAATGTTCTGCTTGGGTCTGAATTCTTCATTAATTCAACTCCACAGGTCCATTTTCAACCCTATTTCTGAGTAATGACACCAGAAAGGGCGTTTTGAGCGCTGGCCCTTTAAATGCATATAAGCTACTACAGGCCCCACCCCCTCCTGATTTTCAAATGTGCTGCTCTGTCCTGTTCAACCCACAATTGAACATTGTAAGTAACCGGCTCAAAGTTCTGACATATTTTCAGTTTTTACTACAACCGCTGCTGCTGATAAACAATTATGTCGTACTTGGAAAAATACTCATTGGAAGCCTGGACCTTATGTATGTGAATATTGTGGCAAAACTAGTTATAAAACGTAAAAAAAACAGGTTGCAGAAATCCACTCTATTCTTGCTGGAATGAATATAAAGGTAGTTCTGCAGACACTGGAGGGTTCAAATTTAAACTTTATGAACTATTAGGATCCAAATCCACAAATAAATGAACCAAATACTAGTAAAAGTGGGTTTGTATAAATATGATCCCTTTAATGCATGACCACAAAGGCGCACAGGGATGCAGAATTGTGACGTTTGTTGCATTTCAATGACGTAAAGGTCGGATAAATGTGACCTGGCTGTTCAAACCGGATTGCTAAATAACAAATACATATTTTGGACCACATATGAAAGTGGCCTGGGTCAGATTTGTGCTCTTTAAACTGTCTTTAAATAAATCACATTTGGGCCGCATTTGACTGCACTCTGAACGGAACGAAGGTCATTCTAGTTTAGTTTAGTTGAATTTTTAACTTTTCAAATCTAAGAAAGGTATGAAATGTTTTAAGTTAGAGAAACTACAACTACATTTGTGGCACGTTTGCTTGAAAATTGATTAATCAACTTATTTGCTGAGGCTGATTTTCTTCTGGTGACTTATTAATTATTTGACAAATGGTTGGTCGTTTCTTGGTCATCTTCAGTTGACGTGGATGGATTAAGGTGAATGCTGCTAAAAAAAAAAATGTTTGTTTCCATATCTACAACTTATGTTGTGATCATACATTTTATTGTTGACATACTGTGTGGCTGCTGCATAAATAAACAGACTGAACACTGAGACTGACACTGTCATTTATTGATTGTAAGAATAAAGAATGTCAATTGATTCTTTATTGATCATTGCATACATCTGTGCACCCTAATATTCAGAATACCTTGATAGTGATATGCAGATTTTTGCCTTTCAGAAAAAAACTTCCTCTAAGTCGGACAGTGAAACTGATTGTTTTTGTAAATAGTTTGGACTGGTGTTAAAAGGACAGTTCAGGATTTTTGACATGCAGCTGTACAGTATCCCCATCATCAGTGTAGTACATCCGCACTGACTTGCCCCCAACAGTGTCCTGTGAGCCTAGTTCTGGTCCAGTTTTGGTCAAAACGAAAGTAGTCCGGCAAGTTTGCGGGGTCATTATAATAAAACGCTTTTCCTCTAAAAACAGCATGTGTTCAAAAGAGTGATTTATTTGCATCATAAACCAATGTCAATGAAAAATTGGCCCTACTACTACACCTATTACACAGTCCAATTGTAACAGTCAATTTCCCTCTGCATTAATTATTACTAAAAGAGACCATGTGGTCAGCAAAATACAGTAGCTGACTTACATTGAGTTCTTTTTGTACAGTACACCCTCTTGACTTTTATTGTGCATGGATACTACATAATATTATGCTACTTTAAACTATAATTTAAATAATATGAAAACACAGTTATTAGCATTAAGACAATAAATAAATAAAAACCCATTAAAGATTTTTACACACTTAATTATCTACATTTTTTTTAAAGTCTCATAATGGCAACATTTGTCAAGTACATATAACATTTTACATTTTTATATGTTTTGCATTGTGTATAGTAAAACACGAACCACCAACCTTTCAGTTAACAGCTGAACGCGCTAGCCTAATTGCACCACAGAGACCACATGGTCATCAAAGTACAGTAACTGACTAACATTGACTTTTTACTACATAATATCATTCTATTTT
>JAPSES010055502.1:0-11594 GCA_029822895.1 Maxillicosta whitleyi | reverse complement strand
AAACTGTCTGTTCTATTGGACATGTGTCCTAAACTGTCTGTTCCATTGGACATGTGTCCTAAACTGTCTGTTCCATTACCTTTACAAACTCATGTTTGTCCGTCCGTCTGTCCGTCTGCTCCCCCACTGTTTTTTTTTTACAGTTCCGTTTCATAAAACTCACCTCCACAAAGTAGAAACATGGCAGCAGGGTCAGGCTGTCCTTAGGAGGTTTCTTCTTCATCTTCTCTGATGAGTTCATCATCATCCTGATCAACCTGGAACACATGCAGTGTTATTCAGGGTCAAAGGTCAGAGGTCAGGATGTGTTACAGAAACAACTGTTATTCAGGGTCATGTCTCCTCCCCCCAGTGTTCACAGGTCACACTGAAACCATATGGACCAGCAGAGGGTTCCCAACTGAACTGGACCCAACAGGACCAGAGCTGAACTGGATCCAACATGACCACTTCAGAACCACAACAACAGTCTTTCCACCAGGTTAGAAGTCCACCGGGGGCAGAATACACGACTCAGGTGATTTACGACAGGTTTTCAAAGAAAGTATTGACGTTATTGATTTGAGAGTGGTCTCACAACCTGGTGTAGCAAATATGATACAAATGGTTTTAAAGGGTTAAAGTTTTACCTTCATTAAGAACCAGAGCAAAACTTCTGCCCCGTGTGAGGGTCGAACTCACGACCTTCAGATTATGAGACTGACGCGCTGCCTACTGCGCCAACGAGGCTGAACAGGACATATGATCACATGACCTCAGCCAGCGTTTGGACTATGTATGGATACAAAACATCTGCGACACATGACCATGAACAGACTGAGGTCATGTGACCTGTGGGCTTCGACCCTCCAACCACAGAGTCCAGAACCACACAGACTACACCAGAACTACCCAGACCAGAACCACTGATACCAGAACCACACAGTCCAGACCAGAACCGCAGAAAGATGACCAGAACCACAGAGACCAGACCAGAACCACAGAGACCAGAATCACAGAGAGAAGCCCAGAACCACACAGACTACACCAGAACTACCCAGACCAGAACCACAGAGTCCAGAACCACACAGGCTACACCAGAACTACCCAGGCCAGACCAGAACCACAGACACGAGAACCACACAGTCCAGACCAGAACCGCAGAAAGAAGACCAGAACCACAGAGACCAGACCAGAACCACAGAGACCAGAACCACAGAGAGAAGGCCAGAACCACACAGACCAGACCAGAACCACAGAGTCCAGAACCACAGAGACCAGACCAGAAGCACAGACAGCAGACCAGAACCACTGAGACCAGATCAGAACCACAGAGTCCAGAACCACAGAAAGAAGACCAGAACCAGAGAGACCAGGCCAGAACCACAGAGACCAGACCAGAACCACACAGACCAAACCAGAACCACAGATACCAGACCAGAACCACAGAGTCCACACCAGAACCACAGAGATCAGACCAGAACCGCAGAGTCCACACCAGAACCACAGAGTCCAGAACCACAGAGATCAGACCAGAACCATAGAGTCCAGACCAGAACCACAGAGACGACACCAGAACCACAGAGACCAAACCAAAACCGCGGAGTCCAGAACCACACAGACCAGACCAGAACCACACAGACCAGAATCACAGATACCAGACCAGAACCACAGAGACCACACCAGAACCACAGAGACCAGACCAGAACCATAGAGTCCAGAACCACAGAGATCAGACCAGAACAACAGAGTCCAGAACCACAGAGATCAGACCAGAACCATAGTCCAGACCAGAACCAGAAGAGACAACACCAGAACCACAGATACCAGACCAGAACCATAGAGTCCAGACCAGAACCACAGAGTCCAGAACCACAGCCCAGACCAGAACCCTAGAGTCCAGACCAGAACCACAGAGACCAGACCAGAACCACAGAGTCCAGACCAGAACCGCAGAGACCAGACCAGAACCGCAGAGTCCAGACCAGAACCGCAGAGTCCAGAGCAGAACCACATGTGCTGGTGGTGTTTGGCCCAGTTGTGTTCGACTCCATTGCATTAGTTACATGAGATGCCTGCTGACATAAGGACATATGTCACGTGTCTGTAATTATCTTTTAATTAATTGTCTCGCATCACGTGACACCTGTGAATCCAAAGGCTTCATTTTGACGCGTCACGGGTCGTGCTCGTGCACTTTCTGCTGCAAATGAAAAGTGTCTGATTTAATTAGACGGGCGGTGGGGGGGGGGGGTGGGGGGGTTGAAGAGGCCCCCCCCACCCCCACCCCCCAAAAACACGGACCTGCAGAGACCCGCAGCCTCCACCGCCAATTAAGAGCCGGCCAATCAGAGCGCAGCACGCGGCTTATTGTCCCAGTAAAACAGGGTTTAGATGATGGACACACGGACAGGCAGACAGATGGACAGACAGGTGCAAACGGCTGTCTCCTCCGCCGCTGCACGCGCACACACCGCAGTCATTAACGCACGGTTTGGACCCACTGCTCAGTGCCGGGTCCGGCTCCGGTCCGGGTCTGTTATCCAGGCGGGCCCGGATTCAGGGGGATCAGTGGATCGGTGGGAGCAGTAAATCCGCGTCGGTCCAAATCCCGCAGCAAGAACCCGCGCAGACACCGAGGAATGATGGGAAAAGCCCTCACCTTAATCCGCCGTCACACCATCGATCCGTCACGTTTTATGTCTCCGGCGCAGAACCGGACCAGGCTGGCGCACGGACCGGACCGGAGTAGCACTGTGGTCCGGTTTGGAATTCGTTGGTCCGGGCTTCAGCTCGGTTCTGGCTGAAAGAGACCAGCTCTGAGTCCCGCGTCGGTTCCCTGTTTCCTGGTGGAGACACGCGCGCGCGTGCGTCGGTGTGTGTGTGCGCGTGTGATGCTGCAGAAGCCTGGAGGTGTTTAACAGTCTGTTCCCGTGATCGTGGATGTTATGGGAGGTGATTAGTGCCGCTTTAAGCTGTGAATTCAATGTCTCTGATCACGTGACTTCCACATTCTCTCACATTTTTACTGTAATGTTGAAATGTGGACAAAAAAAAAAAAAATAAGAAAAAACACACGGAAACACGAAACATCCAAAATGTTCATGGATGGAAACAGGTATGAGAAAAACATCCAAGAACCAATGAACCAACAGAAACATAAGGCGGCGCATCAGTGAAACAGAAAAACACAATAAACAGGAAAAACACTGAGAAAATCATACAATTAATAAAAAGACAATATTAGGAAAAAAATGTCAGTTAAAAACAGGCGGAAGAATATATATATATATATATATATATATATGAATGTCCAGAATACAAATAGAGACAGTTAGACACTTATTAACCCTGAGGGAAATAGAACTGAAACCTTCTGTAGAACTGGAACCCTCCATAGAACTGGGACCTTCTGTGGAACTGGAACCTTCTGTAGAACTGGAACCTTCTGTAGAACTGGCACCTTCCGTAGAACTGGAACCTTCCGTAGAACTGGAACCTTCCATAGAACTGGGACCTTCTGTGGAACTGGAACCTTCTGTGGAACTGGAACCTTCTGTGGAACTGGAACCTTCTGTGGAACTGGAACCCCGCCCCTGTGAAGGACTTTGCAGACAGTTGGTTTCGTCGTATGAACTGAACACATTTGGACTAAATGGCGTCTGTGGTCGACTGCAGGATCAGTACCGATACCGGGAACATGATCAGAATTTTACCATCTGTCTATAAATAACAACATTATTCCCATAATATTATGACTTTATTCTTTATCTCTATATTTTGCATCTTTATTCTTGTAGTCACACGTGTTTTCATTTTCTTATGTGTCCTTAAGTACCAGGACCAGGACGAGGACCAGGATCAGAATCTAGGACCAGGACCAGGACACCACTCACACTGTGGACAGAGGACTGAACAGACCTGAACTGAAGTCCTGAAGGGGGTGTGGTCTGATGATGGCTACCATGGAAACAGAGGCTGTAGTTTGGTCACATGGTTACAAGTTTGGACTTAAATGAGTCCAATAAATACATAAAATATATAATATTTGATGTGGAAAGTTGGGGGTTCAAATCCTTTACAGTATACATGCCTGTACCTCAGATAAGATAGACTTATTCTAACCTGCTTTAACAGGTGGAACTCACACAGTTACACTGTGGGAGAATGTATATTTATGTGTGTACGTAACCATGTTTGTAGAAAAATAAAGTTAAAAAGGTATTTGTTTTTTTCTGCTCAAGACAAATAAGTGAATGAAATGAATTCACTTTCAACAATTGTGCATAAACATTAGAACCAAGAACCTTTTGGTTCACTTAAGAACATGTTACCTGGAATGACTGAATAGTTTGTTGCTCCAGCTGCTGCTGCTGTACCCCCCCCCCCCAGCTCCGCCCACACCTCTTCGTCTGACAGGTGGAGGAGAACCTGAGGACCATGGTCATATTTAAACAGAACTTGGACCGGTTCCTTTTCGCTGTGTTCTACACAGATGTGATGATGGTGCACTGTCCCTGATCCACAGGTGGACCAGGACCGTGAGGACCTGAACAAACACACACTTCAGGGACGTTCGTCTGTTCAGAACTTTGAACTGAAACAGGTTTTACTTTCATTGTTTTAATCTTCAACACTTCTGCTGGAGCTGTTTTATGGATCCACAGATTAAAAGTTCTGACCCATATGAGTATTGAACTCACAACCTTCAGATCATGAGACTGACACATTGCCTACTGCGCCAACGAGGCTCATGTGCACAGGTCAAATGACCTCACATGACCTCGGTCTGTTCACAGTCAGTCTGTCGCTGATGTTTTGTCCAAACACTGGCTGAGGTCATGTGATCAAACATCCTGTTCAGCCTCGTTGGCGCAGTAGGCAGCGCGTCAGTCTCATAATCTGAAGGTCGTGAGTTCGACCCTCACACGGGGCAGAAGTTTTAATAATTTTAAGTATTTGACATTGAGCTGTCATGAATGGTTAATAGTCCCTTTGTCCATTGGACATGTGTCCTAAACGGTCTTTGTCCATTGGAGACACACACACAGGTTTGGTTCAACTCTTCTTCTTCTCTTGTTGAACATCCATCCACATCTGTTTGTTTTGATCATGTGACTCTAGTTGGACTCAAAGTCTGGACGGAACAGTTTGGCCACGCCCAAAAAAACTACCTCTTGCAAGAACAAAAACTTTGGAGTAAATTTGTTGTTTTGTCATTCGATGTATTTATGTGAACAGTTAAATTTGCACAGTTTAAGGGTCACTTATCCTCAAAACGTTAAATAAAACAGAATGTGTCTATTGTTGAAGGTTTTATTAAAAATGAGAAAAACTATTTACATTAAAAAAACAAAACAAAGCGACAGATTTCATATAGAAATCAGACAAATGAACACAGAGGAACTGACATCAAGGTCATGTGATCAGTGCTCTGTTTACTGGATCAGGTCCAGGTCTAGACCTAGGTCCAGGTCAGGTCTGGGGGATCCTCCTCCACAGTCCTCCACACAGACAGTTTTTGATCCAGCGCTGCTCCCACTGCTTCATGGCGTTGGTTTTGTTCGGAGATCGAAGCATCGTGACACAGCCGCACCTGAAAACAGAGTAAGGTGAAGCTCCGCCCCCTCCACCAGTGATGTGTTGTGTGTACGTGTACGTGGACTGACCTGGTGCAGGCTTTGCTCTCCTCAGTGGGACAGACGCCCATGTGGACACAGCGCAGGTTGTCCATCTTCTGTGAGCTGGGACTCCTACGACAAAACATACGATAAAACCACCGACAAAACATACGATAAAACCACCGACAAAACATATGATAAAACATACGACAAAACATACGATAAAACCACAGACAAAACATACGATAAAACCACCGACAAAACATACGATACAACCAATGACAAAACATACGATAAAACCACCGACAAAACATACGAAAAAACGTACGATAAAACCACCGACAAAACATACGACAAAACATATGATAAAACCACCGACAAAACATACGATAAAACATACAACAAAACATACGATAAAACATACGATAAAACATACAACAAAACATACGATAAAACATACAACAAAACATACGATAAAACATACAACAAAACCACAAACAAAACATAGGATAAAACATGAAAAAAAACATACGATAAAACATACGACAAAAACCACCGACAAAACATATGGACCATTATGGCCCCTCCCACCACTGAACATTCATACATATTCTTCCACCAGTGTGAGTGACATTGGGGGGGGGGGGGGTCCAAGAATGCAACGGACTGACCAGGACAGATTGGGATTCAAACCACCAACCCTTCAGTTATTGGATGCCCCACTGATAGACAGGTGATAGATGTTTCTTTAGTTTTCTCTGTTTTGATCAAATAATCTTTGTTTTTTAATGAACATTTTCATGATCAGTGGATTAAACATAAAAAAACAGGATTTACACTGAAACAAAAACAAGAGAACATGAGAACGACTGCAGACAAAGGTAAATGGACCAAATCAGTATGTCCATGTGATCTGGGATGTACCTGGTGAAGACCTCCAAGGGGGTGGAGGTGGCCCCCCCTCCGGACAGGGACCAGGCCTTTCCGAACTGCAGCCTCAGCGGGTGTTTGCCCTGAAGTTTGACGATGACGCCGTCGTTGAGCGGCAGCCAGTCCATACTGGGAACCAGCAGCTGACTGGGCAGCAGGCAGCACTCGTCTATCAGGGTCTCATCGGGGTCCTGGGGGGGTGCATCGTCCCGTGCTGGGATGGAGCAGAGGACACGTCAGTTTAGTTCAGTTCCACATTCACCATAATATGATCTAAAGTGGGCCGGACCAGTAAAATGATACAAAAAATAGGAGAAGAACTTATGAATAAAATCGACTCCAAAGTTTTCTGTATTTTGTTCGTGAAAAAAGGAAGATTGTGTCCTGAAAGTCTGTCCATCTATGAACTGTACTGTAAACAAACAAATACAAACACCCTGAAAATAAGAAAAATAAATGCAATTTTTGCAATATTCTGCTTTAGTTTATCATTTAAGTACAACACAGTGGATCTAAAATACACAAAACCTTTAATATCAGGCAGAATATTATTAGAATTCCACAGATTTCTATGAAGACATTTAAGTGTTCATATTTGTTCAGGTCACTCACTTATTTAATGTAAACATTTTTATATAATTTAACAGTTTTTTTTGTGTTTTTTTTCTACTGAAATGAAAAAAAAACTGTTTTCATTATCTCTAGGTTATTATGGTCGTATTGTACTGGTTCTGATCCACTTTAGATTGATTGTTCATATCTTCAGTGTAATTTTAGCATTTCATATATTCATCCCATGGGCTGGACCGGACCCATATCAGGCCGGTTCTGGCCCCCGGGCCGCATGTTTGACCCCTGTGATCTAATTGTTCTGGGGTTGAAGTGCTGGTGGTTTGGGTTCTGTCAGATGTCGGACCACGGAACAGCAGACACGGGGGCTTCTGACACTCATGTATGTCCCACTGAACCAGTTTAAGTCTCTAATGGATCACATGTTTCTGCAGGAGCTCAGTGTGTGTGTGTGTGTGTGTGTGTGAGGGGTCAGGAGGTTCTGGTTCTCACAGCAGAGCCACAGCTTGGTGAGCAGCCGGAACAGCAGCTGCATGCTGTCCTGGTTGTCCGAGGTGGCTGTGAAGGTGGGCAGGCAGCCGGGCTTCAGCAGCCCCCAGATCCGGATCATCACCAGCATCTCCCTGAGCATCCCCAGAGACGCCCCGTCCCTCATGAAGCCAAAGCCTGGACGGACCATGGAGCCCTGCGGAACCCGGCAGAACCACACACATATGCAGGGATTAGAACACAATGTAAAACTGAAATCATGTCGTGGCGCTGCCGCCAAAGCAGTTAAAGGTTAAACCGGTGTTTTGAAATGCTCTCACCTGATTGGGCAAGTTGGCCAACAGGTAGAGGACAAAGTCTCCGACCCATTGGATGAGCTGCTGCAGAGACTGTAAGGGGGGGCCATCCAACACGAACTCCTCTGTTTTCAGATTTATCATCACCTTATCAATATCTGGGGAAAGGCGTCTATCAATAACTGATCGATAATCAATAGCTGCTTTTTTTTCATCCCACCCCCTGGTGCCCTAGGGTTCCGTCCTTGCCCCCCGCATCCCGGTTCCGTACCTGTGTCTGTGTTCTTGGCGCAGATCTCGGTCAGTCTGTCCCCGGGGCTTTTGTCCGGCGTGTTGAGGACGTGCGGTCTCAGCAGAGACTTTAAGGTGGAGCTGATGGCGATGAGCAGCAGTTTGGCGTGGAAGTCACATGCCCGCGCCGCCGTCGCAGTCGACAGTTTACACAGAGACGCTTTTACCGCCACGATGCGCGTCGCCAGGACCTGAAGGAGACGACGGAGGTCAATTTGGTTTGACTGGTTTTTGATCAGAGATTGAATAGTTTTAGTCTGAGTTTGGATGATGCATCTGTGTCATCAGAAGGAAACGTTCAGGTTAGAGTAGGTTAACATTAGTGATCCCTCTGGAAATTAATCATAACAACTTAATAAAGTGATAACAGTAATTGTAAAAATATATACATATAATAATAGTCAAATATGTAATAGTAAGTAGTAACAACAAAAACAAAAATAATGATAACAACAATAATAATAATAATATTAACAATAATAAAACTTCTCCTCCTTCAGGGTCTCCACACTGAACCTCCATCTAACCCTGTCTTCTACATCCTCTTCTCTCACACCCACTCCCTTCATGTCCTCTTTGACTCCACCCATACACCTCCTCTAGGCCTCCTGCCTGGTAGTTCCACGCTCTCCTACCTGACTAACTGTGTTCTACATCTAAAAAACCCCTGTTCTGTTTTAAATCGGAGCAGGTTTGGGTCTTAAACGTGTCCAAACTGCTCGTGTGTCGTGTCCCTGTTGGGGGGTGAGGGTTGGACCTGCTGCAGCGCCTGGTTCTGCCTCATGTACTCCTCATGCAGCTTCTCCACCAGGTTGTGGACCATCGTGGGCTGAACATGGAGCAGAACGTCCCACCAGTCGTAGCCTGTCACCATGCAGTACTCCAACAGGAACAGCAGGTGGCGCAATGTGGTGTTCATCTCCAACACCTGACCCATAGAGGGCGACACCCGCAGCATGTGCAGCTGAGGGAGGAGGAGGAGAAAAAGAACAACATTAGGAAACACACAAAGAAAAACAAATAAATGAATGAATGACCCCAAGCCCAGAGGTCACCAGAGGTCATCAGAGGTCGCCAGAGGTCATCAGGTGTTGACATGCACTGACCTTGCCGTGGTTATCGACTCCTGCCAATGCCAGCGACGTCCAGGAGAACTGCAGGGCTTTAAAATGGAGGGCGGGGCCTCCGGTTCTCTGGCGCTTGATGGCGGACTCGTCTCCGGACCGCTGACCAGGTCCAGAGGAGGAGGAGCCATAGAACACGCCCATGGTGTGGAGGGAGAGGCGGTGGAGGATCTGGATACTGCCGTCATGGAAGGCCAGAGCCAGACCTGGAACCACAGAGTTCACATGGACTAAGACCCTGGTCTGAGTGGGGTGGGGAGGGGCTCCACCCACCTAAGAGAACATATCAAAGTTCTGTTAACAGAACCGTGCAGGTCACTGGTTCCGTGTTGGTTTCATTGGTTCATTTCAGTGGAATCAACAGAATTTATTCACAAAGACAGTAAACACAGACTGATTGTACCCTTCGATGCCGGTCTGTCTGGACCCCCCCCATTCTGACAGAAAGGGGTCAATAATGACATGATGTCAAGAATCTAAAATAATAACTTTTTCATTACAAAGGCGTTCTAACAGAACCAAGTCATTTGGACCCACTTATGTATGTCATGCTTAATGAAACTTTGTCAGAACAGATGATGTCCAGAGAATCCGGACTCTTGGACTCAGATCCAGGACCCTGACCCAGGACTACAGAGCCCAGGTGTGTTCAGGTGTGCTCTCACCGAGTCCGGGGCAGAACTTTGTGTCCGACGCCACCTTCAGGTCGGTGTTGGAAATGGAGATGGGCAGTTTGGGCAGAGCGACGGCCGACACCCTCTCCAGGTCGTTGGTGGTGGTCAGGATCCTCCATTTCAGGATGGTCGGCTGCTTCTCCCCGACTGCGGGCAAAGGTCAGAGGTCAAAAACATCAGATCATGTGACAGAGCGACATGGTTATCCCACCCATGGACATCCTAATCTGCGTAGTATCGCAGTAATGTCAGAAAAAAAAAACAAAAATACAAAATATCCCAAAACAATATTTTTTAAAACCCTTTAAATGCCATGTTTACAATGTTGTAAAAGCATTAAATGCAAAATCAGCTAAAGTTAAAAAACACAAACTTCTGTCCCAAATATTCTACATAAACATATGTTTTAATTTTTTCCTCCTGTTATTTCTTCTTATTATTATTTTTGGCTCTAGGTCAAATGTTAAATGTGTCCATGTGTATTTTGTACTCACATGGTAGAAAGTAGAATTTAAACAATTTAAACAATCAGACAAAAATGAACAAAAACAAACTGAAAAATGATCTGAGCTTTAATAACAGGGAGTGTATTCGATATATTCACCTGGACAGTGGAGGGTTAACTAATGTCAATAAAGTGTATGAATGTGGCCAAACAAACTGACTTTTATCTATTAAATGTATGGTAGTGGATGAAATAAACTATATAATATAAATGGGGGCTAGTTTTAGATTAAATATGGATAATTATATTATTATTATTATAGTTATTATTATTTTATTCATTTTCATTTAACATCATCATAACCTTTTAACACGCTCACCCACGTTCTAGTTCCAGTGTTACTCACCGACTGGAGATCGATGCTGGAAAATGTTGTTGACGGGAAGCCCCTCCTTCCTCAGAGACCAACACTCCACGATACTGCCGGTCTGATTGGACGCACACAGCAGAACCTGCACACACAGGAAGGTTCTGCTGAAGTTGGCTTTGTTCTGTTAATACTCATTTAAGGCCCCGTCTGTTGGGTTTAACAGATGAATGGAGGCCGTGTTCTGAGTTCTCCTGAAGAACCAGGCCGCCCGCTCACCTGCTCAGAGTTCTCTCGGGTCAGGAACTTGAGGTGGGTCACAGCTGGGTACTTCTCCCTCCTCAATGGGTCGGTGGTGCAGCGCAAGAACAGAGATGGCAGCAACTCAGTGTCGATGCGACACTTTTCACTGACAACGCTGACGACCACCTGAACACAGAGGTCAGAGGTCAGTCGCACTCTACAACAACAGCTGGAACACAAGACAAAAGGTCAAAGAAGCTTCATTCCAACAGTCATCAGTATTAAAACTGAAACAAGTCAATGTTACTGAAATCAAAGGACTAGACACTGGGAAACATAGATGAAGGGGTCTAAGACTGCTCTGAGGAACCTCATTCTTATTTTAATGAAACACAGATTTATGATCAATAATAAACTTATAACTCCACAAATGAGCACTGATCAGAGTACTAGTGTGGATAGAAACAGGTTCAATGACATCATTCACACTTTAACCCTGTGGTGTCCAGGTGAGTATATTAAACACACTATAACCCTGCGGTGTCCAGGTGAGTATATTAAACAC
>JAPSES010055484.1:0-11596 GCA_029822895.1 Maxillicosta whitleyi | reverse complement strand
AAGGTCAAATACAAGGTCACCAATGCAAAGTCCACATATTAATTACTATATGTGTTCTATAGTAACAAATCTATCTGTCAAAGTCAAAATAGGCCCAAAACATAAAATTAGGACAATTTTTGACCCCTGTGACCTTGAAATTATCCCTATTATGCCCTCCGCATGAACCCAAAGTACAATCATGCAAAGTTTGAAGAAAATCAGAGAAATAGCCTTAGAGAAATCTTGCGGACAAAGTTCAAGGCGATACGCGGCTTCGGAAACAACACAAACACATATAGTTCTGCACTTACGTGGGAGCTAATAACTATTCATCAACTATCCATTGAGAGCAAAATGAACATTATAAATGCTTCAAATCACTTAAAACATTTAGTTTTATTACCATACACTAATAAAATGAATACAGTACACTAATGTGATGAGTATTGGAACCAAAATAAAGAGTTGGCTTTAATAAACTTGTCCTCTGAATTCCATTGCATTCCAAATAATAAAGAAATAAAAATAACTGAATACAGCAGAGGTATAGGCCGATGCCTGAGAATTTTGTGTCTCAAAGATATTTAACATTCAGGTTATGCAGTTATACAGTTCTGACTGTATAATAATACACTTAAATGCATCCCATTTGAGTTTCTGGCATGTACATCCAAATGCTATTTGAATAAGTAGTTATCTCTTCATGACTAGACTTTAGTGTAGTTTAGACTGAACCCCCTTTATCATATAGACCCTCATCATAATGTATGCAGTAGACCCCCTTATAGAAGAGGGTTTGGGTGCAATAATGTGCATCCTAAGCTACATTTAGACAGATAGCTCAGTGGGTAACACTATTGTCTATGATGTGGGAGACCAGGGCTTGAATCCTGGCAAGAAAGGTAGGGGGGGGCAAGGGCGACAGTAGGTAAATCTGTCATTGTTTGAGCAAAGGGAAACATAATACTAATGCAAACTTATTTGTAGTTACTTTGTACTTTGTGCTTTAACAATATGCGGTATTACTAAAATAAGGGCAAATATTTTTATACTAGATTAGATTATTTTAAGAAAGTGGGATTATTCAGAGTTTTCAGTCATGTCCCTGCATGGAGGGTGGAGGGCAAAAACATTGATCCTACATGAGGGTGAATATTGGAAATAAAGCGATTTAACTCTGTTTAACATCTGGTTCAGACTGCAGGAACTGAGATACGTATGTGCAATGCTGCAGGAGGGTTGACTTATTTTTTTTCATTATTAAGACCTCATTAGTCAGAAAATTGTTTTTTTTTAAACAAAATAAAGTGTTTTGTTTTTTGTTTAAAAAAAATAAAAATACCACAATAGCACTACAACATATAGATTAATATAAAAAATTGAAAGATTCACTGTGCTTCAATATGGAGATACACATCTGAAGCGTTATTTCTTTTGATCCCCCCCGCCCCCCTATAATTGGCCAATGTACGACTGTGGATCTTCTTTCACAGAAGTCAAAGGCATCTTGCACCTTGGAGAACTTCTAAAAATTTCATACATCTATCATGAATAGTTCAAAAGTAATAACTTATTTAACTTCGTTTTCTGTACCACTCATTTTTACAGTAAAATCAGCATCATGGCCCATTTTAAAAACCCTTGTATCTCAACAACTAATGGGGATATAATGCCGAAATGTTGTATACTGTTTACAAGGAAAGCATGAAAACAAAACAGAAATGGTCATTTGGAAATGGTTTGAGATTTACCTAACGCAGGGGTGGGCAATTCCGGTCCTCGAGGGCTGGTATCCTGCATGTTTTATTTATTTATTTCCCTCTTCCATCACAGCTGGTAGTCATTACATCGTTATCAGGCTTCTGCAGAGCTGGATGATGAGCTGATCATTAATTGAATCAGGGGTGATGGAAGAGAGAAACATATGAAACATGCAGGATACCGGCCCTCGAGGACTGGAGCTGCCCACCCCTGACCTAACGTGACACAAATCTAACATCATCATGTTTCCTGTGTTGGATCAACAGTTTCTATAGTTTCCATTGATGATCTGCTGCTATGAATAAAGGACTGGAGTCATTTGTGTTCAATGCAAGGCAGGATTAGGAGAACTATTAATATGTTTTTATGTGTAAGTCTTGTCTCCTTATCAGTTAATACATCTAAATGAGTAATAACCATGCAGGATTTAGGTAAATAAAGAGTAAAATGACTGGCAAATAGTGGTAGAAAGAATAGCTTTTGCCTTCCAATGTGTGACTATAAATAGGGGCTCAAAAAGGCCAAAGAAAACCACTTCATAACGATATTTCTTGTAGAATAACATGGACTGCAGTGCATTTCTGAGTCAGCGCACTTAAAGATTTTTGTAAAGTTTTAAAGCTGCAGTATATTATCTGAGCACTGACCGACTGCATGGCCTCGAGAACTGCTTCAAAGCTACAACCCCAGTATGCAGGTGCACAGAGAGCCCGTGTGCCAGGTTTTAAATGCAAGCACTGAAGCTTCACGAAAACTTGCTGGAAAGTCTCACATCCTCATCCATTATTGATAGTGCCTTAAGCCTTTCCTTGTGCTTGGGATGACAAACTAAAACCAGACCCGGCGATTCAGAAGTATAATACTGAACTGGAATTTCACTCGCTGTCAGTCTCTTTTGAAGTCGCATCAATATGCTTAAAGGGAATAGCAATTAGCTGCTAATAGCTGATGTCAGTGGTGGATTCCTGTCCCTGATGGTTACCTTGCAAGGAGAGGTAAAGGTTACAGCATGAACTATAGAACCACATTATAACTACAGTATATTAACGTTAGTGTATTTTTCAGGGGCTATATGTAATATTTCAACTTTCACATACTAAAGGATGACCAAAAATGATCTCAAAAGTGATGAGAATAAAGAGTTAGATGTTAGATGTTGGCCAATGATGTCAATGTATTGATATAAGTTGAAATAAATACACTGATGGACCAGGTTTTTTTGTGACCACTAGAGGGAGTAGTGAGTCTGCTAGTCTCACATGGAGAGGAAAAACAACGTCATGGGGCCTTTGAGGAACACATCAGACAGTGATGACACTACTTAGAAAC
Organism: Maxillicosta whitleyi; assembly: GCA_029822895.1. NCBI lineage: Eukaryota > Metazoa > Chordata > Actinopteri > Perciformes > Neosebastidae > Maxillicosta > Maxillicosta whitleyi. Next base: position 8,524 of record JAPSES010055484.1, on the reverse strand, counting down.
ACACTTACACTGATTAATCTTCCATGCTTGGAAATTGGCCAATTTTCACGTGATTGGTCGGTCAGTCTGAAATTGATCGAATTTGAGTGCAGGTCAAATTTTTTGCTACGTTGCATAGCCAGATCCGGGGCCGTTTCCAGATAGTAATATATCAGGAATGTGAAGGGGGCATGTGTTGTCGACAAAGGGGGCGATAGGGGGAGGGGATTACATGATGGGGGTGCCTTTTGTGCTGCATGTAGCTCACACTGAGTACGTGCACACCATCATACAACTACTTCAGATGCTTTACTAATTCCTCTAAGTCTCCCACTGTTGTGCACCTCATTTCCCCTTTTCCCTACATTAGGAAACTTTCATTTTGGAGGCAGGATTGTTTAACACATAAAGACCCAGTGTGACTTTTGTGTCCCAAATCAATGTTTCTCTCTATTCAAATCTTTCTTAATAAATTATCACCATTTTATTATAATATTATCCTCTGCATTTTGTTCAATAAAAATCATCTATTTTTCTATATTTAATTCACTGGTCATGTAGATGTTCATCAGATTTCAGAGTAAATTCAAAGTTTACTATATTTAAAAAAAGAATAAAAAGTGACTTGTTCAGTAAAATCTATCATTTACTTACATAAAACAACTGTCTCCATCCACTGTCATTTATTAAACTCCATGGGTTTTACTGGTGAATCAATGTTATAGAAGATGATGGTGTTTCCACTTTCACTGTGGAGCCTCTGAACATTCAAATGGGTCATATTTGATGGCCATGAAAAGATTCAAAACTATATTTTACACCAATTATGTACATGTATTGATAGGATTAGTGTAGGTACAGGTATTAAACAGTTTAGATCAGTAGGGTCAACAGTGTATGTTTGGGTCTTTATGGGTTAAGGGGGCATTATCCACTCTTACCCCCATGGGTAACCTGCTGGTCCGCTCATCACTTTGTTAATTTATAAATGGTGTTCTGATCCATTCAATGCAGGGGTGCATCCTGTGCTCCATATGTAGAGACACTTGCTTTTTTTTCCAAGGTTCAGATTATTTAAAAGTAAAACAGGATGCAGTGTATGATAATGTGTTACTAAAGCAGATGGTCAGAATAAAAATTGGATGTGTATGGTAATTTTCCTTCAAATATGATAATATTCAGCTGCTGGTATGATACAGGACTCAGTAAAAACCAGACGTTTTAATCAATGCATCTGTTTTCATAGAGAAAACCTGGCACCTTTTTGCACACTTTTCCTCTATTTTCAAAATAAATGTTCTAATGGGAAAGTTACACTGCAATGCCTTATGTATTATGTTTGGAAAAAGTGAGATTGGAATCGGTATCGGCTATCCAAGAACCCTGCAAATCGGAAATTGAGATCGGCCCAGGACATTGTAATTGGTGCGAGTCTACCACGAAACAAAGTCAAAGAAAGTGACAAAGTAATGAAAGCTGTGAACCACTGTTGTTGTTTTCACCACTAGACACAGCTCTAAAAAAAGAAAAAAAAAAGAAGAAGTTTGGTGCTGATGTTGCAAGTTCTTGCATCTACACAGGTACGTTTAATTAAGAGGCTTCTGAAGGTATAAAGTTATGGTGTGTGATGTTATTATCTTTGCTGAGTTCAATATTTCTTGACCCATGGTTCAGACTAAACTGTGACAGCTCTGACTTTATTTGGATGAATCCAGACAGATCGTTATTTCAGCTGATAACGACACAAAATGTACAGAAAACACAGATGATTTGTGGTTTTACTGTGGCTGTTTTAAATTCAGCCTACAAAAACAGCTTAAATGCAAACTACTGGCTGACGTAATATGTTAAAAAAAAAAAAAATCACAAACAATTTGAGTAACTGAACATGAAAAGTTAATGATACCATAATACAGATGTGTGCGTAAAAAATGAGCTTCATACTTTATCTAGTGAGTGAATCCTGTGTGTGTTGATTTATTGATGGTTTTAGTCCTAAGTCTGTTCTAATATACGTCTTCCTCGGTTGTTGAGAGTTTGAAATATCTATACTACATATAAACACTTTAATTAATTTAAAAGCAACATTTCCTGATGAGTGCTTAGGTCAGGCAATAGACTTACATTGGCAGCTCATTTCTCAGAATCCACAATCTGAGTAGGAGGAGGTTTCCTGCAAGAGACACAAAGAAAACTGTGTCAGCATTTATGTGAACCCATACAACTGTGTCATGTTATTTTTTTTTTGTTACCTGACAAGAAAACCTGAGTACATTTTGCTAGACACACACGCTAAAATACACACATACTGCATGAGGATAGGATAAAGCGTCGCTGTGCAGCATTGCGAATCATGTTAAAATAATCAGATTAAAAGCCGATGCTTCAGGGCAGGCTCAGGCCAGGGAAGTATCAGAAAACAGCTCCACCTTGTTGTCTACTTTACTCTTCTTCTATGCCCTACTTTTTCGTCTCTCCCACACCTTGGAGGCACCGACTTGCTTTAACGCATTTCAATCACGACAGTCTCCCACTCATCCATATTCAAGTCGCATTTATAACACCTGCAGTGTTACAGATGCTATGACAATGTTGGATCGGGGCTGTCGTCAACCCAGGCCTCGGCAAACAGTTCCACTGTACTCCTGATGATAGTGGAATCCACGGACACAAGATTATACCTGCCTCTTAGCACCTGTTTTGAGTCTATGACTAAGTCTGTTACCTTTTCTTACCTGCTTTCATTTTAGTCCTATTAAAAGATTGTGAGATGCATTTACTGTGTATTTGTGTGCGTTTTAGTGAGTCTGATATGCGGTTGAAATGCTGACATTAGCTTGGAAATCTCGTCAGGTGGTGGTAATGTGATTTGTTCGTTGTTGCCACAGTAGAGGAGCAAATGACAGACATTTATATGAAAATTAAAAATAGCTTGTGTTATAATTTGGTGCTATATAAATAAAATTTGATTGATTGATTGACTTTGAAAACAGACACCAAGAGCCAATGACTTAGTTCCAGTATGTAACAGATATTAACATGCAAAAATAATATCTTTTCTAATCTAATACCATAATCCCATTTTACATCCAAGCACTTATACATGTCTGTTATTGACAAAAACAGCGTATGATCTATCTGTGGGGAACCTACAACAAGAACTCCACATTTAGAACCTTTAAAGAGAAATCTATTACTAACGCTGTCTCTGCCCTCTGTCTTATTGCGTTCACAGACAGAGAACAAGGAACTGAAACACCAAGTACTGCACAAAAGTCCTCTGACAAGTGCCATCTAAAATCTGTGGGAGATAGAATCTATGAGGCCACACATCAAACTGCATACTAGCGCTCTTATTTTACATTATGCATTGTCGTCTCGTTTACAATTCAGTAAGAGGACGCCTTTGTTCAGAAACTTCACACTATCATATAGAGAAAGGTATAACCGTAAAGTTAATATTCAAATAGTGCACAGGGATTTATTCCCTTTACACACATCTATATCCCAGCATGAAAACAGTTGGATATTCTGTTTGATATTTTGGACATTCATCTATGAGTACTCTTTGATGGTGGATGGCAAACGAAGGAGTTCAAGGGAGTAGATGTCAACATAGTTATTCAATGTAAACAGACATGCAACCCTGTATAAGATGATATGCAAAACAACAAGATTAAATTGGTTTTCTTTGAGTTTGTCAGAGTAGCAATACAAAACACATACATATAATAAAAAAACAGTACATCAGCCAACAAAACATCCACTTGTCATGAGGATAAAACTACATTAATGTGTAGTATGTGACCATGATAGTGTTTATATGCACATCAGTATTCTGGATACTGTTGGGATTTTTTGGAGTATCCCATCGTTGTGTGATTTCAGGATCACATGTACAACCTTTTCTTGGTTTTTAGTAACCTGGGCACTCTATCTGGGATACTCTGATATAGTATCCAGAATACTGTTACATGTATACACTAGTGTTGCAGTAACAAATCAATTAAATTGATCAAAATCAATTCTTAAAAGAGTTGGCAATGAATTTGGCAGTCAATTTATTGGGTCTTGAGCATGTTAAGCCTCAGTGACAAATACCGTTATGAACACCTATGAATGATATGCAAGTGATTTATGGACCATTTCGTACAAGCTTCACAAGGTAGCCTTTTAAGAATGGAGTGTTTATTGACCATTCCTATAAGTTCATAGCAGGTAAATGATCTTGTCCAAGATTTTCTACAAACACAGTACATAACCCCCTTTCAAACGGTGCATTAATGAATGCCTTATGAACAACATAAGAACAACACATGACTTTCGTGGAGATTTGCACAGCTTTCTTAAGGTGGATTTAAGGTCTTTCGATTAGCAGAAGTGTCATTTGTGCAGCCTTCGTGGCATTCTTTGATGGGGTTGAATACAAATTTTCAAGGTGGAGTCAATGAATGGACTGAAATGCATGGTGCTGAAGCAGAAAAATAAGCTTGACATAACTCCAAACCTGCAAAGATGATGCACAGTCCACAGGAGCGAGGATCAGGGTGATGGTTTTAACGTTCACTTCCCTATATTATTCTTATGTGTCTCTGTTTTATTCTTATACCTTCTACTTCAAATGTCTTCATCTGATGTCTTAACATGACTCCTAATTTCTAACAGTACTAGTTCGTTTATTTGCAGTAATGTGCGATTTCAGCACCACGGACAGCAACACACCAAACACCCATCATTCTAAAAGACACAATTAAAAAATAGGTTAACAAAGTGGTTTAATGTCTGAAAAGAGCAGATATCACCACCAAATTATGGTGCACATCTCTAATGCTGGGATAGGCTCCAGTGCCTCAGAGACTGGACTGACAGCTTTCATCCATCTCTGTTTATCAGGCTGTCAGACTAACATTACCTATCATTGACTGGAACTTAGCCAGTTGACGAATACAGCTTACTAGTTTCTTGTCAATTTTAGGTAGCGGGATAGTGCTGGCTAACTATTCCTAAAGCCATTGCAGGGATGTAATCATTAGTGACTTGTCTGTAGCCTATATTACTTTGGGTTAAATACCAATCTTTGAGAATTGGGTCTTTTGTGCTTATCTGATGAACTGATTAGTTATTAAAATAATCTACAGATTAATTGATTGTTAAAATTATTGTTAGTTGCAGCCCTAGTATACACCTTATCCTGGTTAGTAATAACTGTGGATTACTGCAAAGTCACAAAATAACAAATACTAACATGGCAGGGGCAATGAAACTATCTTACGACATGAGTGTCAGAGATAGGGCATTAGTGATTTCAGATTTTTTTTCAGACAAGTCGAGTCGACTTGTTGTGTGTTGACGTCATCAAGTTGACAGTGGAGAAACATCGCAGACACACAGCCATTCAACAATGAGAAACTAGTATTAATGTTCACTGGAACATGAAGAATGTTCAGTAAAGAGCAGAATAAAAAACTGTATCGACACAAGCATCAACAGTCCTTCTCAGACATTTAATGAAAACACAATATAGGTGAACACCTTGAATTTTGTTTTAAATTTAAGTTAACATAAAGTGGAAAAAGGTTAAATGTTGGTAATCAAGACGTACATTGAGAGAAAAAAGCACATTGTCTTCATGAAATAACTGATCAGAATAATCCAAACACACTGTCCGTCCAAATTATTATTCAATATTGGTGCTTCTATGGTTCACAGAACATGAAGGGCCATAGTTTTTCTAGATCACAGTCAGTTTAATTCGTACTTTGAGTCGTCTTCTTCCTTCAGTCTTGGTTTTGCGCTAGTGATGGTCAGGGTTTTTCTTTCCAACCCCCTTTTGTGAAATGATTTGACCCATGAAGTGACATTTTTTGGACCCACACCAACCAGACCCGGTCCACTGATCTGTGTATAACTGCCTTATGCTCCATGTTTACATGTATGAAGATGAGAGTATTGACATGTGCTGAATGAAGGCTCGTGTGCTGTGGTAGAGAGAGAGAATAACACACGGCGTGTCGACTCTTCCAAAGTAATGTCAACTTGTGCTACAGACATCGATGTGTCGACAAACTGGCTTTTCTGTTAATGCCCTACTCAGAGATATGCAAAATTCAATAAATATACTGGTCAGATCCCATTGAAAAAGTATTGGAAAGTCGGACATTTCAAGTTCATAGTAAAACACACAACAGGACATAGGCTTCTCCAAAACAATGACGTCATGGTGGAAAAATTACATTGTGGATTAACATTAAAACCTGATCTCCATCCATATTTATATTTACAAACTGTCCTTTTTCAAAAAATGTGAATAACTTTAAGAACCACAAACAACCTGAAATTTCTTCAGATAATTAAGTGCAACTTTAACAATATTATGCCTCAGTTGATCATTTATACATGTACGTTACAACTTATAGATAACAGGGGATCTACAAAGGCACAAAACTTTTACTGACAGGCATCTGAATAATATAACATTTCAGTTTATGATCAAAATCCACAGACTGTATGTTTGACGCTCCTTGTCTAATCAGTTGTTTTCAGGCTGGAGGTAAGCTCTAAACGTTCAACAGGAAACAGAATTGAATGGATTTATACAACTTCTAATTAGTGTTTTTAGGTTATCTTAGAGATGATGAAAAGATTAATTAATCTGGATGTATTGGAGCGCTGATTAAAATAAGAAGCAAAAACTTGAGAAAATACATTTTATTGTGTTTAGCAATTCAAGATATATGCCACCGAAACAAATTAGAAAGGCAAGAACAATACGGTTTTGTCAGCACATCAAAAGAGCAGCCAAAATGAGCCGGCGACAAGCTGCATGCCTCCAAGTTCTCATTAAGCTAACGAACTTTGTTGTCTCCTGTTCTGTGTTAAACTACTTGTGCCTGAAATGAAACAAAGAAGCAGTAATGCCTTGAAAATGTTAAGTTGGTTTTAGTAGCCCTCCAGCCAACTTCAGACGTGGAAACAAGACGAAATGCCATGTATGTTTGCTACACCAATCACAAACGGACGCCGCACTCTGCCCTGAACATGAAAAGCAGAAAGTGTTATACCAGCGTGGTTAGTTTTGATTTTCAGGACAGAATCAACAAACACAAAAATGAAAAGTGCTGTGACCTTTTGCAATAAATGTCAAGAAAAATGGCAAAGACAAACACCCACATACACGCACCCCTCTTTAACAGTGTTAAAGGTCATTCCATAGCGGCTTCAAGTTTTATTCAGAGGAATCTAAATGACAAAAACAACATAATCACATCACCTGTTAGTAACCTATTGTCAGTGTAGATCACATGTAAACTGGACACTGTAAATTAACAAGGCTTTGAAGATAATACGACACCAGAGGTTGTGAATGTGCGGGATCAAAAAACAGTGACAGATAATGGATAACGCAGATTCTCCCTCCCGAGTTACACGCGGAAACCATTAGGATACTTTACACCTTGTGCCAGAACAAGAACATCTTTAAGCTCATTCATAAAGTGCAATGAACTTGAGTGAAAGACAAATGAAGGGCACTTTATAGAGTTTTGGGGATTGCATTTGAAATGGGATTCATGCCAGAGCACTCTTACTTCGCTTCATTGCCCACCGCGGATTCAAAGGACTAATGTCAAGCTGTATTTTTCGATGCAGGGTTGGTTGGAGCAAAGTAAGATAAATTAGAAATGAGATTGGGAAACAGATTGAGGCATCAGGCTAGAGGGATCTGCTGATTGGGCTCTTCATTTAGGGAATGCATTATAAATGTCTCTTTACTGCTGGGGGAAATCTCGCTTACTGATGGAATGCGTGGACTCGACGCCCTGATGGAAATTGGCCCCAATTGAGAAACAATTACATAAGATTAGATGTTACAGATTTGCAAATTGAGTGCACAGATGATTAAGGATTTTTCCCCCCCCCTTTCGCATAGCAGATGTTATCTTCCAGGAAAAGTGAAGTTTATAACAGAAGAAAACATCTGTTATAAAAGCAAAGCAAATATATATTTCGGTGAAGAACTTGGCACCTCCTTTGACATTGTTCTGCTGCTGCTGATGCATAGATCAGGGAGATGCACACGTGAGCCTCCAATAACTCACATCAAATCCTGTGTTCATGCCAACTCAGCCATATTCTTCACGTTGCTACCAAAAGTAAGGAAACTGTTATTTTCCCACAGATACGACGTGTCAGCTGCTGAAGTGGATCAAAACATAATGACAGTCTCTGTGGTTTCATGTTAGACACTAATGTTTTATTTATTACTTATCAAGGGCTCTAGAAGGTCATTATGGGCTTTACATGCCTTTCGCACCCAGAGACATGTACAAATTTTGCATAGTGTTGCAACTTATGGTATATTTATATACTATTTTCAATCATGCAGCAGTAGATATAAATGAACAGCGCAGTTTTTTTCTTCCATTTACATGAAAATCAGTTTCAGTCATTACTAGCAGGTGATGTTGTTTGATCACGTAGAGGATAAATTATCGTGAGCTGAATATGAGAAAATAATAATAATATAGGCTAGTCATATATTTTCCTG
>JAPSES010055473.1:0-11596 GCA_029822895.1 Maxillicosta whitleyi | reverse complement strand
TTGCGGGGTGTCAGTCACAATATGTGGGGGAACTGTGCTGCTTGGTGGAGGTTTGCGCTCTGAGTGCTTTTCTAGTTCATTTCTTTATTCACTGTGGGTTCTGTGTAAGCAGTGTAATCATCAAAGGGCTCATATTTTGTTAAATCTACTTTTATCAGTCTGTGGTTCATTTATTTGTGTATTTGGGGACTCTAATAGTATCTTATTCATGTTGGTAAAAAAAAAAAAATCAAGTGGATTTCTACAACTTGTTTTAATTCCTTCTTAATTTGTTACATCTATAACTAGTTACGTCACAACATTTTTACGACATATTTGTTTATGAGCAAAAACTGAAAATATATTCAAACTAAAAGCTGATTATCTATGTTCAGTTGTTGGTTGTATTAACAAACACAAGTGGCTGAACAGGATGGAGAAGCACAGTTAACAACCTGGAGGGGGTGGGGAGTGAAGTGGCTCATTTGCATTTAAAGGGCCAGCACTCAAAATGACCTTTCTGGTGTCATTACTCAGAAATAGGTTTGAAGATGGATCTGTGGAGTTGAATTATTAAAGAATTCAGACCCGAGCAGGGCATTTACAGTTTATTTAGACCACAGGGAAATGTTTTAAAATGCATAATTCTATTTAAAAAGCAAAACATCACTCCTTTAAAGCAGGAACATGTGTAACATATAAAACTAATGCACACACTTCAGTCTTCATTTATTCATCATATGTCATATTGTCATTGCAATACAAAACAATGCTATCACGTATCACAATTTCTTCATGTATGTATTACTATGTATATTACTACTACTTACATGACCAGTATGTGACTAAAGTTTATTTTCTTTAAAGAATGTACACTGTATAACTTTGTCAGTTTGCTGTTGTCAGTGTGTTTTAACTGTCAGTCGTGACCACACTGGCTGTCGTTCACCACAGGATACAAAGCCTCGCCTCCCTTTAAACAGTAAAATACGAAGTCGATATCAGAGGATGTGTGTGGTTGAGACTCACACAGAGATGGATGCACTGTACAGTAGATGCTGATTATGATCGGAAGCCTGCAGTAATTATTTTAGGAGGTGCTCTAATGATATTTCCTGCTCTGTTTCACTGATATATGCTTTTATAAAATACATACATGGCTACTGAAAATAAAAATCTGCACATGAGACCCGGTCATTCACTGTGCACAGGGATTTTTGAGAAATATACAACATAATGTGCATCATAAATGTAATGTGCCGGACTGTTCTCTCTTGGTGCTGTTTATCAGATTAGGTATCACTCCTCTGTGTGTATTTTTACACAGTGATTTTCAGGTGCAGGCTGTGGTTGTCTGCGCGTTTAAAAGCCTAGGTGTGGCAGCTCTAGCTTGTGTTTAGACGACTGTAGCGCCTAAAGGCAGACTGCCAGACCTTTGCAGAGCTATTATTCCAATCAGTCTCCATAACACAGGATGTCTCACTGAGAGTTCGTCATAAACTCCCTCACACTGTGTGACCAGATTGGGCTGGTGTCTAGCAGAAAGGACGAACAACAATATAAAGTGGTCTATATGGGAAGGGGGGGAGGGGGGGAACAGGTGTACGTGGTCACACCTTTGAGCACCGGACCCTCACGACATGAGAAACACAACAGGGAGGGGACAGAAATGGGGAAATAATTAGCCCACACTCCTAACAGAAACCCAATTTATTATGATTTATTATATAGCATGAGGTAAACTTGTATGGGGAGCACAGTACAAAGACAGCCATTCATCAAGACATGACATTTCTTTCTCACAGCCCCTGGGTTGACTGTTTTGGCGGACTGGTTTCTAAAAAGGGCTATTATGCTTTCGTCTGTACACAAGAAAAATGTTTTGATTCATGGCCCCGTGACCATCTATAGACAGGTCTCTAAAGTGTTTTTCCAATAACAACGTCTCTGAGCTAATAGGTTGCCAGATTGAATTAACGGCTTCATACAAAGCTGGAGTACAGACGAGAGTTTGTGCTGAAAATTTAAATGGATCACCTTGGCTTTCATTTGACCCCCCCCCCCCCCGCCTACTCCAAACAATGCTAGTTACGCTTTTTAATCACACGCGACACAGCAACAGTAGACTTACACTGTAGAAAAACTGCATCGTCGCATGGTGTAACGGTAAGATCAGCGCCGCTTTCAATAAAATACAGTCTGATCCTCCCATAATTCTAATCTTACAAAGCTCAGATGGAATAAGCCTGTGTGCGTTCGTTTTTCCTCAAAACAAACAACTGAATGATATATGAAAATCCAATGAAAGGATAACCTAACGGCGTGGAGATGTGATGATGAAAATTGTAACGCAGTATGAGGTAAAGTCTTCAGTCTCCCTGTCTGGCATTTTTGTTTCTGAAAGCTCCGTCTCTAAGCTTCACTAAAATTACAATGACCTTGGAAAAGACAGAAGATTGACCAGCTGCACATTTTCAGCACGATTAAAGAATATTTTTCACAACATTTACTTGACTCTCCCAATTGGTTTACACCGTATTTTTCAGGCACTAAAAGCCACAGTGAACAGACAATATTTTTCCACTTTTAGTACCAGATCCTTCAAACCCAATGACCCTGTAGCTTTTAAAACCCTGTCTTTGTATATTACTATAATGTCTCATTCTGACAAAACACTGCCTAAATATCATGGAATTGTTCTCAACAATAGCTGTAGTTAGCATAACCTGACTACACACAATAATTCCACTTGTATTGTAGCTTGTATTGGCAATATCACAGTGACATTTATCTGAAACAACTCCGAATATAACATTAAAGAATCACACAAACTAAAGTCTAACACATTCATGAAGCTTTATATTAATCCAATCATTTCAGACTCACTACATTATTACTGTTGCTTGTTCCTACAGTCTCTTTATTTCACAAGAGAGTTTTCATTCAAAGCAGAAGAATAACAAATTACATATCAGCCCCTGCCTACATTAATGTTTTTGAGACATTTTTGTTGTTATATTAGACAGCTGAGATACAGCCCGGAAACAAAAGCAGACACAGAGAAGTTAGACATGAAATAAACAAAGGTCCCAGAGTCATAAATAAAACCCACTTGGCTTTTACAAGGCTTTTATTTTTCTTGAGTGACAGACAAAACCCCAGTGACTACACAGTTTTGTGACATAAGATCTGTAAAACAATGTAACAAAAAAAAAAAAAAAAAGGAAAAAGAAAAGCTGCTCACATGAAATGACACACAACAGTAAAAACAGTATTAGAAGTGAGTGATGTGGTGAAAATCCTTTCTATCAGTTACCATAATAATATTTATTGCAACTACAACCCTATGGAGCTGATGTTTATCTAAAACTGACAAACGGATCTAATTTACAGAAGCACAATTTGTCGTCTGCAAACATGTCCTGAGTCAATGTTTTACCGACATAGTAATACAGATATATTGTTTGCATAAATATTACTTATTTATCAATAAAGGTCTTTGATATGTCTTCAACTATTATTTTTCAATTTATTTCAGAAAAACATTAAAATAATCTAAAAGAATGAAATGAAATATTGCAAAAATGTGTCACTGCCAGAACTGTAAAGTGAGTGAAAATAAGAAAATGGGTATCAGAAGAAAATTTATGCTTATTTATTTGATTCATAAATCAATGTCTCTTAACCAATGTGATTGGTTAGAAATGACATAATATATTTTTCAGATCCCACATTAACAAATGCAGTTGATTACTCTTAGAAATGTTAAAATGCAAATGATGCAAAAATCTATGCATTTTTGTAGAGGAAAATCTCACCCTGTGGCAATATAAGTATATTTTTCCCTTATTTTGACTGCAACGCAACATAACTTTAGACAAAGCCAAACACTGGGGCGCTTTAATGCTTTATTAAAACAGAGAAATGCACAATTTATATACAGCTATATACGTGTGAGTGTTAAAGAAAGAAAAAACTAATGAAGATGGTTGTTCTATACAGGAATCTATATATAGTACATTTAATTATAATATGATATTTATTCAACAGCAAAATACATGGGAAAAACTGTACATATTGAGAATTTTAGCTCAATAATATTAATATAAAACAATATAAATACTCTGGACAAATAATAGGATCAAGGGTTCTGTAGTCCAACGACATATTCAAAGACATTAATTGACATTCATTTCCATTCATGACCTTTCAAGGTCACTCACGGTCAAAGATCATGGCATCAAATGAAGGCCCATATGTGACTTGCTATATATTGCCAATAGTAATTATATCAATATCTTCAACTGTGTTCAAGTTTGAAATGTGTCCCCTTGTAAACCACTGGGGATTTTGAAAATTTTAAAAATTCCTAAAAAAATAAAATAAATAAAAAAATAAAAAAATAAATATTTCTCAATTCTTTGAACAAACTTGGTAGACCTAGCTCCAAATAACATCTGCTATGAATTTGAATAGATTCTGGCTGGATTCTGGTTTTGGAAGAATACGTTTCTTGAAAACTTGTTTATGTATGGATGGACAGACTGACGGACAGATGATGAGCAGGGGATGGACAGATGGATGATGGAGGGACGACTTCTGATACCAATAGTCCACTGAACCTTCGGGCCATTGGACTAAAAAGAGATAATTATATCACCCAGACCCGAGTTGAATGAAATATTATTTCACTATAATGGGCTGAATATGTAAATGTGGGATTATTTTAATGCATCAGGCTCCTTTCAAGATATAAGTCTTATGCTTACCATTGAAAGCAAAGTCTTTGGAATAACAACAGGTGAAAATATATGAGTAAGTTATAATATGTTCTACTATAATATTTAACATCCTCCAGTCTATTGAAGATTATGAGATCTGATCAATGACAAATCTGGTTCTCTCCTGCCTTCTTTATTACACCGTAACAGAAACATTAGGGGAATATTGTCATTCAAGTATATGAGGCTTAGGGCTTGATCTAAATTGTGCTCTGTTATTACACAAACACAAACACGAGGAGAAAATCCATACAGGCAATTAAACGAGTGAAGCCACATTAAGCTGAAGGAGAACTTTTGATAAATGAAAAACATAAAACTGGCACCACAAGCTACTTTATTCCACAGGGAGAGATGAGGTCCCTTAAGGACCAACAGCTCTTGAATTAATTAATATAAGATAATAAATGATATGACTGAATAAATCTAAATAAAAAAAAAACCATACATGCCTGAGTAGAGGACTGAAAACAGGAATTTAGGGTTGGTTTACAACAGGTCGGTTCCATCCAGAGCCATTGTTGTTGTTTGTCATGCATTGGGATGACAAATTACGGAAAATAACACAAAATTATTCAGCACAGAAGTTGTCAGTTATTCAAGTCTCATTATCACATAAACACAATTACGCTTTTAAATGAAAATGGAATGAGTTCCTGTTAATATACAGCAGCGCATGGGTGATGGATTGCTAATTTTAAATTGTTAATTTATGTTTCCACTCAGAGGGAAAGGTTACAGATGAATTTGATTAAAATAAGAGACGTCCACTGAATTATGTTTATTCATTACTCATTTACAACATAAATATGTGTTTTAAAAATAACATTGTGCAGATGAAGTTTAGTTTGTGTAGAAAAAAATTACAGTATTACACAAAAGTTGCTAAAGCACAATAAATGTTTTGGTTGTAAACTATATTATGATATAATCCTGTGTTTCTAAAATCCAGGGTCAGGACCTAAAATACTTCTCTGGCTTGTTTTTCTTGAGACATCGAGTGGAAAAATACAATACGTAATGATATGCAAATTATTTTCCATGTTGAATGTTACTTCTGTGATTCCCTCAGAATCAATCACATGTGTGATGTTGAAATAAAAATGAGAAGAAGACCTCGTATCTGTTTGCTTTACCCATAAAGAGTTGAATATTTCAGATACTTGTGTTTTAACTCCAGCTCTAAAAATGATTATAATGAGGAGATGATTCTGTCATTGCAACACAGCAGCGAGCCCATGGCCTGCTGACCTCACCAATTAGAGCTGTTAAAAAAAGGTTAATAATTGTAAGTGGTAAATATATTTAGAAGAAATAGCTGAGAACTATAGGAAAGGTGCACATGCATATGTATTAAATTGAAAGTGGTTCACGCTCTAACATCAACTCTATGTTGCAGTAAAACATCCATTTAGTGCAGCCGTCAGGGTAATACAGTGTAAGTTTTAATCTGAATTTAATTATCATTTCTGTTCATTTTATTAAAGCAGAACAAGTTCAGCACAATAGTTTTATATATTTCTAGTAAAATACATTTTTAAAAAGTTATTTATTGGCCTTCACCAGCAGAACACCTGAATAAACTTACACACAAGGTATTTAATGATAAAAGTACAGATCAATAACATCACCTATTTGTTTATGAACTACTGATTTGAAACCAGTTAGTTTAAAGCTTTAATTTAAGTAAAGCAGAGGTGCCTGAAAAATGACTTTCTACCGTCCTAGCTTCCTCATTTGCATGTCCAGTAGTTATGCATCAAATGCTCCGTTAAGTTAGGACAGATATTATATTAACACATAAACATAAACATCAACCAAAAGCAGCAATACCCATTTACCCTTTAATCCCATCAATGCATGTAAATAATTGGTGTAAAACACAGTTATTCATCTTTTCATGGTCATAAAATACGACCCATTTGGACCTTCAGAGGCTCCATAGTTACTGCGTAAACACTGTCATCTTCTACAGCATTGATTCACCAGTAAAAGTCATGTGATGAATGACAGTGGATGGAAGCAGTTGTTTTTATGTTCAGTTATTGATATCTTTGCCAAAAAAGATCAGTTTTTCTTCAGTTTTCTCTGTTTCTGTTAAATCCCTAAACACGTCTGGTTAGATGCAAACTGCATTTCATTGCTTTGTACTTGACGGGAATGACAATAAAGTTGAATCAAATGAACTTTATTTGCCAATTTCGACCCAAACAGTTCATAAAGTTGGAATCTAAACTGTCCAGTTGCTGCAAAGCTAATCTTTATATTTTGGCAAAAATGGAGTGGATTTCTACAACTCATTTTAATTCCTTCTTAATTTGTTATGTGTATAACTAATTACATCACAGCATTTGCAAATTTAAGGTCCAGACTTCAGAGTACGCCATAATTGTTTTTCAGCAGCAGCAGTTTTGTCCATGCTGAAAATATGTCCAAACTTCGAGCTGATTGCCTCAAATGTTCAGCTGTTGGTTGAACAGAACTTAAAGTACTTAGAACTTAGAGCAGCACAGCCAACCTCCTGTAGGGGGTGGGGCATGTGCATTTAAAGGGCCAGCGCTCAAAACAACCCTTCTGGTGTCATTACTCAAAAAGATGGACCTGTGGAGTTGAATTAATGAAGAATTCAGACCCAAGCAGAACATTTACAGTTTATATATACCATAGGGAAATGTTTTAAAATGCATAATTACATTTTAAAAAGCTAAATATCACTCCTTTGATTTGAGCTTTTATGAACATCTAAATTGGTAAAGTAAATATAGGCACATAAATGACTTACACAGGGGAAAAAAAGCAAAATTAAGAAGAAAATATCACAATAAATGGTGATAAATCACATAAGAAAGGTTAAATAGGGAGAAAAATGGATTTGGGAGCTGCCACAAAAAATAGCTTTGGGTCTTTATGTGTTAACTTAAGCATAAGTCACTGTACCAAACCAAAGCAGTTTCAGCAATAAGCAACCTGTCATAATGTCACAGCTCCAAGAAAAACATAGATTAGATGCTTTACTTAGGTATTATTAAGTAATAAACCTGTCCAAACAAAGCTTAGAATGTGAACTCCATCTGTGGGTTTACCTTTTCATATGCCCACAATCTATTTCACCCTCCTCACTAAGATTTGTGTGCAGTAAACAAAAGGGGCACAAAAAAAGACTGCGACTGAACATAATCCAGACAGCAATTACCTCCATAGAAATGCTGAGAAAACAAATAAGCAGTATAAAACTGTAGTTTCTAGGAGACAGAGTTTGGCTAAATTATTCCAGAAGCTTCGCAGTGGACATTTTGTCGTGCTAGATTTGAATAAATGTTCTTCCTAATTTCAATAATATTTTGCTCATGGACAGTACATCATCCTCAGGCAACTTCTATTCCTTTGCAGCCAAACTGGTCTTATTAACAAGTCAGAGCATGACGCCTCTGAAAGGATGCTACCTCCAGATACTTACTGGTAATACTGTTGATACTATTTTTAAGCCCGATCTCAGAGGATGCTGTAAATAAATCATTAACAGTGTCTCAAACAATGAATTGTAGGCAATGCTAAAGGAGCTAAAGGACTGAGGTCAAAGATCCTGCCTTTTTTTTTTTTTCCACGTAAAGCATTAGCAGTGAATCTGTGAGCTGGATGTTTTCTAAGCAGAGCTGCAGACTGACTCAGACAGAAATCTGGCTTCCTGCCGGGATGATGCCAGCATTATTTCTCCCAGAACAGATGCTGCCCAGCGCCCACTATTCTTTGTTCATTCTCTAAAGGAACATAGTATTTCAACTTGCACAGAGAATTAAAAAAAAAAAAAAATGCTCACCTTGATGCCAGTAAAAGGACATGTCACAGTCAATGTGGAACCAGCTTTAAACCATCAACCACCTCCACATTTTTTGATGAAACACTCTGAAAACTTCAACGATTAAATGAAAGAGCCATTTTACATTTTAATTTCTAAATTCATGGCTCAGTTTGAAGCCTGTAATGTTACTTAGACATGTGTCATTGTTCCGCGCAGCTGGCTTAATGGATATTTAATGCCACGGCAATGGATGGTGGTGCTGGGGAATTGTTAAAAAAAAAAAAAAAAAAAAATGCAAAAAAACTAAATAAATGCAACCTTTCTCTTAAGTACCAGCAGGAAAGAAGCACTGGTGCCTGGTGATAAAGAGAGCTAATAAATAATACTCAATTCTCAATTTATGACACACAGAAAAGAATGAAAATGCATCATGCAATTTATTACACAGAGCTCGTTCAATTTAAACGCTATAAATAATAATGATACAGTTCATTAGCATGCTTCGATATAAGCCTCGTGAGTCCACTGCCCTGCATTAATCAGATTAACGGCTTTGTAAATGTATATCTGTGATTCCTCTTCGGATTCTGTGAACAGTAACTGGAGGATTTGGTTATTTAAGAACTGGTTGAGAAATTAATCTGTACCTGCTTAATATGGACACAACACACACACACACACACACACACACATACATACACAGAGACTAAAACACAGTCTAAATAACTACTATTTTGTTCGCTTGTAAAATAATAATAATAATAAAAAAACATGAATTAAACAATTTACTAATAGTGCATTGTTTCAGAATGTAATTTACAGCCTCACTATGTACATAATTTATAAACCGCTCCCGGAGTTCTTTAACTAGAAACAAACCCACATATAAATACTGATATTGAGTTTCAGTCAAGCACGAAACCGCACCTCATGTAAGAGCGTAAAAAAACAAAAACAAAAATAAAGTTAAATGAACCCTTAAAGACCTACAACTACTTCTGTGGCAATTTCCAAATGAGTATTTTCCTACTTTTAATATTTCCTAAGTAATTTATCAGCATGTATTATAATATTATGGAGTAAAAATCTGGTATTTTCCTATATTTAATTCACTGATCATAAATGTTCATAAAAGCCCAGAGTAATTTCAAGGGTTATTTTGTCAAAAGAGAGAAACATTTTTCAGCAAATTATATCAACTTAATATATAAAAGTGTCTCCAGTTACTGTTGTCAAACTATATTGGTTTTATTGGTGAATCAGTGTTGCAGAAGATGATGTGTTTCCGTGGTTACTATGGAGCCTCTGATGAAGATGAAAAGGTGAATAACTGTATTTTACTTTAATTATTTACACGTATTGATTGGATTAGTGGTTTAGAAGTTATTAAACCTTTTAGATCGATAAATACTTATGATAATTGGCTAGGTCTTTAAGTGTTAAAAAGCTGCTAAAACCACTACATAGTAAAAACTGAGACTATGTTGAATAAGTTAATCAATAAATAAATGCAATATTTACTCAATAAAATAGACCAAAATATATCTGAGTATTTGTTTAAGCTGCAACAGGAAAACCTTGCACCATACTTTGAAAAAGCACACGTTCTTTCTGCCCTTGACCCGAATCAAAAGACTGAAAGTAAATACAAATGACCTGACGCCATTTCACGCCACTGTGGAGAAAGGAAAAATCTTTTCCGTGCTTCCATATCAAGCAGCAGAGTAGAGCAGTAAAGTCGCGTCTGACCGAATCTGATCTGATAATTGCATATGTCAATCATGTATTTATCCCCCCACATGTCTGCAAAACACCTGCGATCAGTCAATGCCTGGATCACAGGGTTTTCTACAGCCTGAAACCAGATCCACGACAGATGAATTTCATCTCAGACCACTTGAATTACATTATGCTGAGAGATAATTATACAATTTTTTGCCCAGTGAAGCTAAAAACTATCAAGTACTGAATCTTTGACTACATTTTAATAATGCAAGTAGAAAAAAAATGTAACCCAAAAATACAGAGTGGGGAATAATTACAGAATATACTTTTTTTTTTTAAACTTATTTTACTGATTCAATCATTTCAAATTGAATTTCTGCCTGATTTTGTTGCTTTGTTTGTGATATTTCATGCACTAAACATGTAATTCTGTTTGCAGAGGATGAGGATAACTTACAGAACTGATTTTGTAAGCAATGTTTTAATTTGCCAAAATAGAGATCTTTAAAGACACTTCCCAGAACGAAGATTCTTCTTAAGACTGTGATTTGTTCGTAACCATCTGCACAGGGGAAATGAGGAGATTAGAAAACAATGTTGTCACACTCCAAGTCTGGCATCAGTGTTCTTACTTTGTGCAATGAACAGACACATGAAGCATCAATTATAGCTCAAGCAGGTGCACGTCAGTGTTTAACCTGTAACAGATTACAGTCAGCATAAACATGTTCGCTGTATTCATTGACACTGATGTTATAAATGGAACCGTCTGTGTTCCTGTCTGATGACCACTGAATAATTCATTACTTAACCTTTGGATTATACATCTGTGGTTCCTCAATATGTTATCAAAGTAGTCCTTGTTCAGCATATTTTTACCTCTCTCTTATTTCAGTTTTGACATTTGTCTAATATTGAACAGCTGTCAGGGAGGGTCACTTCTGTTAGGAGTGGCTACTTATTTGTATCCTTAAAAAGCACCCACTCTTGTATTCTTTGTCAACCCCCAACAGAACTCTGACTGTATTAATATTGACCTTTTTGCAAAGGCTTTCATAAAACAATCCAATTCATTTGTGAGTTTGACATCCTCTGTCCAGATTCTCACCGCAGGGGTGAAATCTACATAATATTAAAAATACATTTTCACAAAGGAACCAGCACTTATGAAAACTGATCTAGTCTTGGCTGCTCTTCTTTATGTCCCTGTGTCTCCAACATCCTATAATACTAAGAAAGCACTCAGAGAGCGCAAACCTCCGCCAAGCAGCACAGTTCCCCCACATATTGTGACTGACACCCTGCAATATTA
>JAPSES010055462.1:0-11597 GCA_029822895.1 Maxillicosta whitleyi | reverse complement strand
AGTTACAGACGTTTCCTTTTATCCTCCTCTTTACAGACGCTGGATCAACATTTGAAAGTGGCGGGGGCGTCGTTAATGGTAACAGCTGCTACCTGTGTTTTCCGCTATCATTCTGCCTGCTTGTTGGATAAATCTCTCGAGACAGAATTTTAACGCGACGAGCAATCTCGTCAAATTACATCTCGCGAGATCTCGTTACACCCCTATAAAAATAATATTACTGGTTGTATCCTTTGCTTTGCTATTTGGAAAATGTACAAAATATTAATTTGGTTCTGCAGTTTACTTGTATTTTTATCACCCCGCCCACCAAAGGGGAGGCAAGGGGTAATGTTTTTCATTCGGTGTGTTTGTTTGTTAACACTCTAACAACAAAACTATTGGTTGGTTGGGTTTTCATAGATTGCCAGTGACCCAGAATCAATGTTACGTTTTGGGAAAAGTGCGTCAAAGGTCCAATTTTTTTGTTTAATCTTTTTTTCCCTTCCATTTACTTTAAATGAGTGAAATTTCAAATGTCTACATAAACAATGTTTCAATTTAATTCAAAATTGGCACATATATAGAGGTTTCAACTTTGTGGTACTGGCTCTACTCGGCTCGGTTCTGTGTTTCCAATATAGTGGAACCAGCTCGACTCCTTACTCCCATACGGTGTGCTACTTCCATGTCGTCTGCTCAGCCTCAGCGTTTCTTGAAACTTGCCTGTTGTGTGTTTTCTTGTCTGAATTTTTACATCTGCCACCAAAGACTGAATCTACGTAACCAACCACAGTGTGGTTCGGTTCTGTCATCACTGTTCACTGTCTACTTCCGCATTTGATTTTTGTAAAATGGCGGCTCACAGAGAAAACTGCCTGATGTCTGCAGTGTTTACATCTCCCACTTTAATATCGCTTGGAACCACGGTGGAGGTGGTACCAAAAAGTAGTACCAGGTACCAGATTCCAGGTCCTTTTTTTGTAATGGAAATGTAAAAGAGCTGAGCCGGGTAGAGTCAAGCCAGTACCATGTAGCACAATTACATGTGAGGGGCGGGGTTTGTTGTGCCTGGCACCTGCTGCTTTGCTAAATAATTATTGTCTAGCTAAATGCAATGTTTTCTAATCTCACTCGTGTGTTTGTGTAATTTGGACAGAGGTATGTTTATGGGTCAGTTTTATTTCATAACTGAGCAAACTCCACCAACTCCTAAAAACTCTGTTATGACTGATGCCTTTAATAGGATGCAAATTTTCTGGATGATTTCAGTTTGTTTGTTTTTCCTGCATGGATGATCAGCTGCAAAGTCACATGCTTTAGAATTCCATATTAACACACTGCTCTGTACACTACAGCAGTATGTGAGATTTGACATAAATATGGATAATCAATTAACATCCTAGTAAATTACACACAATATGCTGGTGATGTTGTCAAATGTGACTGTTTTGACTCGACTTTTCCAGTATTTTCATGATTATCTAGTGATGAGACAGCTTTTGGTTTTAAATGTATAGGTATATACCCAGGTTATTGATCATATTGACCACCATCGTCATTCTCCAGAATCTGTGAGATGTGTTAGATGGGTCTGGGTTCATTTTTATATAAATCAGAATTTCCAGTAGTATGTCATTTCATTAGTATGGTTTGGTTTAGCATGGTTGGTGTTTTTTAGACTTGTAACAAACTTATTCCTCTTGTTTTGCTCCTTTTGTCCCTCAGAATCATCCTCTGGTGATCGTGAGCTGCGTCTCTTCCCGTCTCGCCACTCCAGTCGTCTCCCTCCATCTCCACACCCTCATTCCAATGCAGAAGACAAGGCAGAGTCCCTCCACCTCCACCACCATCATCACCATCACCATCACCATCATGAGGCCAGGTTAGCCAAAGTGATGCCAGCTGCTCTTCTGGAGTCGAGGTTCCGGCAGAAGCCTGGCAGTCAGGGAACCCTCAACCTACTGGCACAGCCGCACCAGGAAGTAGTGCCAGAGCATGTGGAGGTTTCTGCAAGGCATCTGATTACTGTGGTGAGTGATCGTTGACTCAGTGAAAGGCAGACATGGCTTTTTTTTATATATATAAACATGGCAATCAGGCTGGGGAATAATCTGGTCCAAGTTAAGTTTATTGTCATACTCATCTACACAGGAACTCACATAATTATGTTGCATAGTGAAACGTAAAATTACACAAAACCTGAGATAAGAAGCTTTCATGGAGTCTGGTAGAGGAGGTCCTGATGATCCAATACCTACTGCAGTTTGTTGAAGATACCATGAGGAGGGTCTTGTGAGTGAACCATATTTAACAGGCCTGTTTTTTCAAGGGCAATGAAGAATTTTAGGCGTCATGAGGACCGCATGTATGTTTACATTTGTCCCTCTGTCAACAGGAGTAGCAGAACCTACTGCTTAATTATCAGGAATTATCAACGAAGTTGCCAAAAGAAAATGATTCCATTGTAGATTTCTGTAAAATAACTTCAACATCATTGTCATTGAGGGATTAGCTTCTTTTTTTTTTTTTTTTTGCCTTTCTTCAAGTGGTGGTTAGGTCCTATAGTAGGTTTCCAAAATGCAGGACTTTGGTAAAGACAGTAGTTCACATGTTGAACACCTGTGAGGTTTAGTCAATGTTAACAATTTGGACGAGGGAAGTTTGAAATTTTAATAAGATTTTTAGATGACTGTATTAAAACAAACCCTGCTGCTCACACTTCCTACACCTACCCATACAGTCGACATGAGTTCAATGTAAATTATTGGAGACATGGTTGAAAATCTCCACTAATCATTAAAATACTATAACAATAACTTTTTCCTCAGCAACACTGAGATTATATGGGAAATACAATGGCTCATTTTATTTTGTGCCTGTGTGTTTGTGATCTGTTTTGGAGAATCGGTGGAAGGGGAGGACATGGTCAAAGGATGAAACCATTACAATGGATGTTGTCTTTTTTGTAGGATGTGAGACTGAGCGTTTGATTCTCTGCTCTACCTTTATACACAGATCGACCAAATCTTATTATTCCACCATCTTCAGCAATATTTCAAGAACCCTTTGGCCTGAAAGCTACACATGTTAAATATTTAGGAGATATTGTACAGTCATGTGTTTTCCTTTGTGGCCTTATTGTTCTGATGGTTTAATAAAAGGGGGGCTTTCCACCCCCACAAGGGTTACAGGCGAATAATGCAGAGTGGGTCAGAGTAAACGGACAGTAAGTGAATGATGGATGAGGCGTTACTGCTACATCACAGACTTGTCTGTAGCTACAGCATTGGAGACGTCCTGCACTCCCAGTTGCTATGGCAACGCTAATCATCAGCCTGTATGTGAGACCTACTTACCTTCACAATGGCTGGTTGCATAACTCCTAGATAAACAGCAGTGACCTTCAGCATGACATTGAGACAGACAGAAATAGATGAAAACAGACAGAAAAAGATGTACAGAAACAAACAGGTGGACACGAGGGAAACAGGACTGAACAGTGACACAGATAGGTCTATAACACTTTATTTTCTGCATTCACTGCTCTAACGGTTTGTGTCCTGAACACTAACCCTGTGTGACTGCAGGTTCCCTGTGTATGAGTCAGCCACAGCTGTGTTTACAGTGTGCAACAATCACTGAAATACAGTTAAAAATGGAAACATGAAGCTGAAAATCACTGACTGACCTCTAGGTCTGTTGAACCAATGGAGACATAATGCACACAATCATACACTGCCAACAGGAAATACCCTTATGTTTGTTGGGTGTGTAGAGTATGAAGACCTGCTGGGAATGATTTATTATTTCATTGATAGTCAAATAAGATGCATAATTTGGTGACATGTGCCTGTGATAGACACTTTGTCAAAGGCAGTGGGAAAAGTATTTAATAGATGTTCAATATTTTTACTTAAAGGTTTACTATTTAACATGTATCCATGTGTGTGTTGTTCTGTATTCTGCTGTATTCTCTACCATGTGTGGAAATGATGTCTCCTGCTCCCTGAACCACTCTTACAATTTGAGCCCAATGAATCCTGGCATCATCATCTTGGAATATGCCGTGCCATCAGAGAAGAACAAAATCCACAGATAGAACATCCTGGTTATTCAGTTTATACAGGTAGTCAGCTGACCTCCTTCTCTGGGCACATATTATTGAACCTAGACCTGATCAACTGCAGCAACCCAGGATCACAGCACTGCCCCCACAGCCTTGTATAGTAGGCACTAGGCATGATGGGTGCATACCTTCATCTGCTTGTCTTCTTACCATGATGTGTCCATCACTCATCAGACCTTCTTCCATTGCTCCAGAGTCCAACCCCTGACAAATTCAAGTCTGTTTTTCCGTCTGGTCTCACTGATCAGTGTTTTTTCCTCTTAGCCAACTTCTGGCTGAAGGGGTAATGTAATCGTTTTGTCATCTGTCTATTCAAACAACATAATCACATTATCTGAAGAATGCATTAAGATTTGTGCACCAAATTTATACTGTGGATTCATTTTAGCATGGAGCAGAAGCCTATTGAAAACAGGTGACCTTGACCTTCTTTTTCAAGGTCAAATGTCATCAAATGGAGACATGCCCACCAAATTTATACCGTGTAGTATGGCTTAGTTTGTTGAGGTGATATGTTAGCTTGAAACAGCCATTATAACATCTGAGTACTTTCAAACATAAATATATCTGTAATAAGTTTTACATAAATACAATGTAATCTAAGTTACAAGTAAGAGAATCCTACCCTAAATTTGGCTGAGGGGTATTAAAAGTGCATCGTATGTTATAAGGCTACACAGCTGTTCAGTCCCAATCCATTAAGTGCCTTTTGTTTATGTAAATGTTCTTACTTTCACTAGCCCTGAGCCTTGAGTTCGACTGTTGTTTTTCATCGATTTTAATTTCACCAAACTTTTACATGATCGCCAATCACGATCAATCAGGCATTTTTTTCCGACCACATTTGTTATTCAAAGACGATGGTTTGGATGTTCGTACCTGTTTGCTTAGTTAAATCCAGGTTGTTGTTTTTTTTGTGGTCAGGCAGTCTAGGTTCCTATATGAACATATTAATAATTATGTTTTCTATAGTGGAACAGTGTGTGTCCTGTTAACTAAAACATGTGAAACAAGGATCTTTCATGATATTGCAGTTGCTGCAGAGTAGAGGAGTATTCATCAGAATGAAAACCAAAACTTCTTCTGATCATAAAAAATAAATAAATAAAAATGATAATAGTAACTGTTTGACTTATAAAACTGTTGATATCATCAGTTTTTTTTAACATACAGATTTAAAATAAATGTGTGTCCACAGTCTGGTTTTGAAACCGGGTGGTACTAAAAAGTCAGAATAAAAAAGGTCCATATCTGATGTCAGAGCGTCTCACACCTGTTTACTGTTCAAAAAAGAAAACAAACAGGAAGCCCAGTTTGCAAAATAGTGAACTATGTATTTTGCATAATTGCAGAACAGTGTAGTTCTACTCTACAGCACGCCATTACTTACTTATGACATAACTTTAGCAGATTATTCCTTGTTTTTTCCTCTTGTAAATCTTCACGTATCTGGTGTCAAGTCACACTTCCACAGTCTGATGGAACAAGCGTCACAGATGAACTGTGGGAGTGAAGACAGTCTGGTGAAACTACAGCCGGAAATGAAACTTCAGATGTGGGTGCTTTGACAGAGGGTTTGTCTCAGTGCGTGTTCGGCTCCCACTGGCTCTGAATCTGGTTCAGTCTTCACAAAGGTTGGGAAACTGGAAGTCTTTGGCAGTCACGATTTACACAAAGATGGAAACTCTACTAAATAATTTTACTCGAGCAAGTACTGTTACTGAAATTGCACTTGTGTTAGTTGTATCTTTCATTCATATTAAACTTTTAACACCTTTACACACCAAAGTCATATTTTTTATTGGCTTCTTTTTAATCCGTCATCTGATAGATCTTGTTATGAATAATTAACACATCAAACTGAGCCTAATGTGTTAATTATTCAGTGTCAAAATGAAGTGTGGAGGTATGTTGGGATGTGTAAAACTACACTGGAGGTATTTCCCCAGACTGTCTGTAACATTTGATATCATCCTGAAGGCTCTGAGTTATCCTTGGTCTGACTGCTTCTGTCTTCGTTCGGTTTCATCCTCCTCCATTATCCGTCTCAATAACATCATCTAACAACAGTACGCAAAAGCAAACCCATTCTGAAAACTTAATGATGGATGAAAGTTGTGGCATGACCTGCAGATGTGATAGACGCATCAAAAGGCAGTTTTTGTTTTTTTAAATTTGTGACAATTTTTAATGAGAAACACTGACTCGTTCATTAAAGCATCAGTAAAGCTATTGGTTGTTTCCGTGGATCTGTGCAGATATTACACATGTTTATACACACACATGCACAAAGACTTACATTTTTGGGGGTCTGTGTGGGTTCTCCACATATTCCTTTCTCCCACTGTTCAAAGACATGCATCTTAATAGGTTAATTAATCAATGTAAGTTGCTCGTAGTTGTGAATGTTCATGTCCATATGTCCAGTGTTATGTCCAGGATGTACCCCGCCTCTGTCCAGTGGTAGTTGGGACAGACTCTGACCCACCCATCATCCTCTACAGGACTAAGAACGTTGGAACATGAATGGATAATCGCATTTTTACAGTTATTTTGTGTCATTGCTCATACTGTTGGCTATGACTATATACCCTTTATTTAGCCAAATTAAATCTTGAGAGATTAAAAGTGTAGTTTTGAAGAGTGACCTGCTGAAGAGAGTAGCATAAACACAATGATAAATCAAGACATAGCAAAGAAACAACTTTCATAATGAAAACAAATAATTATGCATTTACAGTGTATATGTTTGTATATGTAGACATTATTGGCTTAGGAACATGGCAAAAATGAATGCCATACCATGGTTTGCAAAGTAAAGTGTAAAGGTTTTAACGGGAATCAATTAAATGTACACACAACAAAAGATAATCAAATAAGGTGTGAAGGTCGGCGTACCAGTGGTGTCAGGTGTAGGTCAAAGGTCATTTGAAGAATGGGGAGAGAATAATATAATAAACGGAGGACAAGATGAATAAAGGACAAGTTCCCTCATTTTAGTCCACATTTCTGTAAATTATTCTATAAAGTAGGGAAAAGCTATTCTTTTAACTGTTCATATTTTTTAAACTCTATAATTGGGTAAACATCACTTGTAGGATGTTGTTCTACATTTGAAATTCACATTCAGGTTGGATATAGTGTTTTGTAAATGGTTGCCTCTGTCCTTCAAATGATTGAATGATGCTTCAACTGCAGAATGAAGAAGTTGTGTTTGTTGGATTTGAAACTGAACTGGTCTGTGTTCAGCTTCAGCTGCATGTGTTTCAGATTCCTTTGTGTGGACTACAGTTGGCTTCTATGGCCTTTTATTTGAGCAGTGGTCAGGTTGTGTTGGCATTTGGTTACACTAATGAGTATTCGTAAAACCTTACTTCCATCGTTGGATATAGGTCACCCTGCACAAAGTCTGATGAATAAATCATGCGCACAGTTCATGAAAAATGTATTTGAAATCTGAATTTAAAAAACAAACCTCAGACTACTCAGAACAACACCACATTTTAGCAACAAGCTGATAACACTAATACAATGTTACCTCTGAGGAGGTGTAGAGACCCCACATGTCACCAACTTCTGCTGCTCCTCCTGGTTTTAAAGTAAATGTTTAAGTTAGAATCATGTCCAGATTACAGACAAATGAACAGTGTGTTCTTTCATCACTGCTCCAGCTTCAGTCTGTCACGATGTTGAGTTTACTCATTGTATGGTGTTGTATAGTTCTACGAGAGGTGTGTGTGTGTGTGTGTGTGTGTGTGTGTGTGTGTGCACTAATTATCCTGTGGAAGGACTTGAGCTATTTGTTTAAGTCGTAGCTTATGGAATATAGAGTATACTGATAAAGATTATTGTAAAATATCTGGTTTAAATGTCACACATCAGTTCATGCAGAAAATATTTGATTGTAGTAGAAATGTTTTCAAATAGTGAATATTCTAATCCAGACAGTAGCTTTAGTTTGACTTGTGATGTTTTTCCCCTTCTGCCCTTTCCTGCTTTTATCAATGATAAACCGCTGAGGCCCAACCCTGCCTTACATAAGCCCATTCTATCTCTCTATCTGTGTTAATTGACTTCCTCTCTGTGGTCACATGACCTGTCCCTGCCGGCTGTTAGTCCATCACATCACTATGACAAATACGTCACTAATGGACAGAGAGAAAGAGGAGGATGGTTTGTGACAGAATCACATCCCAGATGACAGTCAGGATTAGTTTGTACTCATCTGTGGCTCTGTTTATGGGCGTGGAAGACACCGACTGACTTTGAGTTTATTATTTCACTGTGATCAAAAGAAGTGTATCTGCAGGATAAAGTGGAATAGACCATAGTAGATAAACCCTCTGTAATGTGTCACCTCGGTGGCCATATTTAATTTAAGTGACTCCAGTTGGAAAACACCAAGTACATCGACTAACTGTAATGTTAAAACTATAGTGTTCGATAGTAATTTATTATGTTTAGTAACAGCAATACTGTTGTTGTGATGTGTATGAACACAGTAATTACTACTATCTGAGGTCATTTGATTCAATAGTAGACATTATAGTCCAGTACAAATTAATACTTACATCAACTAATGCAACTGAAGCTCAAAGACTGAAAATCAAAATGTCCAATGAAGCAGCCATTCCTACCTGTCAATCAAAGCCCACACAGCAGACAGAGATGACACTCACCTGTCTATCACTGCAGCTACTCCTTAATTATGCAGAGTTACATACAAATTTACTGTCTGTGTAATCACAGAGTACCACATTTATTATGGAGAACAAAATCATTTTTGTACCAGGCTGTAACCAGGGTAATTTCAGTTGTAAAGTTTGGCTCACTTTTGGAGACCGCCCCCAGTGGCCATTCCAGGAACTACAGTTTAGACTAGAGGTGCTGCTTGGTGCTTCTGTGAAGTTTGTAATATCATTTGTTTTGTGATGAGAACCAAACTTTTTTTTTTTTAACATAGACCCTTAATAATATAAGGAGCAAGCATAAATATTTTCATTGAAAATCTTGGTTTTAATTAGAAATGAGTGCTACATTTGTGTGTGAATTTTGGGCGACTCCACCACAGCTCAACTAAAACCTTTGCTTCTGTAATACTTTTTTTTCAGTTATGAGAAAGTTCAAAGAGTTTAGAATGAAACTTACATTTTTACTATTATATGCATAAGATGGATAATTCTATAATTAAAAAACTAGGGCTTCAAGTGACTTGCAGATCCAACCTCTATGTTAGAAGATCATTAGTATCTGCTCATAACACTTCATAATCAACACAATTATTTAATTAGGAAAATAAGCAAAGTAAATGCAAATTCCAGCCCTATTATGATGAACAAAATGAAATGTATTTCTGTGAAAGCTGAGTGTGAGAAAGGAAGAGTTGTATAAGTCCCAGATGGTCTCCAGTCACCTCCCACCTTTGCACCACATGCCTGCAGCATACCGTGTGTGTGTGTGTGTGTGTGTGTGTGTGTGTGTATGTGTGTGTGTGTGTGTGTGTGTGTGTTTGCCTTACTGTCTTTATGAGAACCAGTTTACAATAAAGACTGAACTGAAGTGAGGACCTGACCTTCACAGACATGTTTGAGTGTTCAGACGTACTGTTAGTGCAGAACGATGGATAAAGGCCAGTGATTGAAAACTGTTTGTAACACACACAAAACTATTGCCCATAAAGTTGAAATACAGTACAATATCACTCCTCGTGAAGTGATTGTGACGATGTCATTTATTCTTGATAGATAAAATCTAACTGGAACTCAGTATGTAATCATTACACCTGTTCAAAGGTGAGTACTGATGTGCATTAGCATGAATAAAAAGAGGAATGTGCCTGAAAACACAATAATTCAAATTTTTTGCGCAACAGTGTGTTTATAGTTCACATGCTGAGTTGAAAGATTGGCCAAATGATGCGTATACAAATTATAAGAAATTTTACACATTTTGAGGTGTGAAATGAGTGGAAATGTCCATACATTGCAATCCAGTTTTTACTGGAAAAACCAATGCAAAAATAAAACTTATGATGTGATTTTGAGTGCAAACCCCAAAACCTGTATGATCTGACATCAAGACCATCTCTGTAGCACCACAGAGCTACACTTACAGTTGTGTTTGATCTTTTGGCTCCTTATTGTGATTTTGTACAGTATCAGTATGGTGTAAGATTACTGTCAAAAAGCTGTATCCATGATTTTAACCATTCGTACTCATGAGGTTAAACATTTGTACGTCAGTAAAAACAGTTGCACACAAAATTCTGCTGTCATACACATAACTGTTAGATGTTGTGGAGGTTAGGACTGTATTTATGTGGGGATGAATCTAAAAGCTGTGAGTGCAAAGTCTTGTGAATACGACTGCAATTTCTACAACTACAAAGTCTTCCCCGTGAACACAAATTCAGATTTATGGGTACGAAGTAAAAAAAAGTGCTGAAATGACGTCAGTGACAGGCCACAGGGGAAAGCAATCGATTCCCGATTGTTGGAAACGCGCATGCGCGAAAGCGGCGAAGCTACAATGTCCGATCAAACATCTTTACTGACGTACAAATGTTTAACCTCATGAGTACGAAGGGTTAAAATCATGGATACAGCTTTTTGACAGTAATTTTACACCATATATCAGGAAACTTGTAAATGCATCAGTTGTGCAGATTAATGATGAACTTCTTGGTGTTCATTGTTTACAAAATGTATATGTTTGTGTGAGTTCTTGCTGAGGGACGTAGACATGGAGGCTGATTAGTGTAGCTCAGCGTACATATACGTGTAAAACAGCATGAAAACAGAACACAAAAGCACTGGAGTTATAAGTAAAAACTAGGACAAAAGAAGGAAAAAGCTGCTTAAAATGGGGCAGAAACATAATGAATAATTCTATGTCCTACTCAAATCTGATTTTCTAGTATATGTAGATTTTCCTTGGAGATCAGCAGCTTTGGCTATAACTGTGTAATGTTCAGTATGAAAATGAATTAGCTTGTTTTTAACATTCATTTTGTTTATATTGTCATCGAAACAAAATGTTGTGATATTTTGTTATTTTACTTAATTTCACTGTTTTCTAAAATTAGTTTTACATATTCCACTGTTGACTAAAAAAATATTTTAGAATCATTCAAGCTTCTGAGATGTGAAATGTTTTGAGTGAAACTCTGGTAAACCAAACAGTTATCTGTGGTTTTTACCCTCAGCCATCAGTTTGTTGTCTATCTCTCTGTCTGTCCGTCCGTCCGTCCATATGTGCAAAAACGTTGGTGTGGACTGAAGACTGAGTGTGGGCACGTTTTGTTACTTTATTTGTAGAAGATGTAACAAGAATAAAGTGATGACAGTAAGACAAACTACATGAAGTCTGCACAGACAATTAGTACAATGTTCAGTTATTTTGAGTGTATTAATTATCAAGATAAAATGTTTCTCCAACATATACAACAGTGTAGTTATGTTGTATAAGCCTTAAATATGATATATATGTA
>JAPSES010055431.1:0-11601 GCA_029822895.1 Maxillicosta whitleyi | reverse complement strand
TGGATCCAGACGGTGATCCGGATCACCTCCAAAATGTAATCAGCTCTTCCTTGTCTCAGAGCGAACATTTCCTGAAAATTCCATTAAAATCCGTTCATATATTTTTGAGTTATGTTGCTAACAAATAAACAAACACATAAACCAACCCAGGAGACAACATTACCTCCTTGGCGGAGGTAATAATGTAAATGTGTTTTTTTTCTGACTGTGTTCTTATCTAATTTACTGCACTTTATTATTAAACTGCTGTAACTGTAAAATTTCCCCAGGGTGGAATAAAATAAAGTATTCTATTTTATTTTATTTGATCACATGTTAAATACAGAAACTAGAACATGTTCCCTCTCCACTGGGGTCTATTAGGGTTATCCACATTTCCCTGTCATCAAGTTTTGTTATTCTTAAACATATGCTGTAATTCTACCCACTGCACGGATTTGACCCATTCAGTCTGCACGCCGTATGTACTATTATAACTCACATGACGCAGATATTTTTATCATTTTTATCTACATCTACTGCACCTGTTTACAACTGCAGCTACAGGAGCTAGAGCACTGAAAACTGATGCAACTGGAGCAACAGAACCTGACTGTTTCAGAGTGAGAACGTAGCATTTGTGGAAGATATTACAAAATAATCTGTTTTTTAGAGTAATGTATTTTTTTTTTACTTTGGATTTCACCTTTTCCCTCAGTTACCACCTTTAAATTTCTTCCATTTTCTTTTTTTTTTTTACCTAAAAAATATAAAGAATAAAAAAATAAATAAATAAAATACTATATAATAATTAAATAATTCCAAACCATTTCACGCCTATGCACATCTGTCTTACTTTACAGATGTTACTTCATCATCTTCATGTTCCCACTTTACTCCAGTTCTTCAGTCTCACCTTTGACGTATCCAACGATGACCATGATGATGAAGCCGTGGTGGTAGGCGTGGTGAGCGTGGTGAACACCGGCGGCGATCTTACGGGCGCGAACGACTTCCTTCAAAGCAACCAAGACCAGTTTGACGGGAAGGAACGCCACGCATTTGTAGA
Organism: Maxillicosta whitleyi; assembly: GCA_029822895.1. Classification (NCBI taxonomy): domain Eukaryota; kingdom Metazoa; phylum Chordata; class Actinopteri; order Perciformes; family Neosebastidae; genus Maxillicosta; species Maxillicosta whitleyi. The sequence goes on along the minus strand of JAPSES010055431.1, from coordinate 10,553 downwards.
AGAGGTTCAGCGGGCAGTAGAAGATGAGGTACCTGGGTTTGGACCGAGCAGAAAGACGGAGAACTGTTAGGAAAAGGTATCTCCTCTATAAAAAAATAATAATAATAAAAAAAACACTTGTCGCCTTCAAAAACCTCCTGATTTCAACTTAATAACTAGAAAAGCACTCAGAGCACAAACCTCCGCCAAGCAGCACAGTTCAGGTCACACATTTAAAGCCACTGAATGAGAAAACAGGAGTTCCACTGCCATCTGGTGGACATTTGGTAGTACTACAACAACACCAATAATAATAATTATGAATCATTCAAAAAATTCCTTGATCCGGACTGTGATCCGGATCACCTCCAAAATTTAATCACCTGTTCCTTGTCTCAGAGCGAACATTTCCTGGAAATTTCATTAAAATTCATTCATAAATTTTTGAGTTATCATGCTAACTAACAAACTAATAAAACCTGGCAAAAACAGAACCTCCTTGGTGGAGGTAATAAATCAATCAAATTAACCCTTAAAGATCCAAACATCCGCCAGCAACAAAATCCACTAATTCTATCAATACATGTAAATAATTGGTGTAAAATGTAGTTTTTCATCTTTTCATTTTCATCAGATATGACCCGTTTGGATGTTCAGAGGCTCTGTAGTTGCCATGGAAACGCTGTCATGTTCTACAACATTGATTCACCAGTAAAACCCACAGAGTTGGATCAGTACCAGTGGATGGAAAGGCCCATTCTTATGTTCAGTTAATGATATCTTTGCTGCAAAAGTCACTTTTTCTTCATTTTTGTGTTTTCTGTTTCTATATGATCAATGATTTCAATACAGGAAAATATCTGAGCTTTATTGAGAAAAAAAAGGATAATATTGCAACAAAGGTTGATAAATAATTCAAGAAAGATTGAATGTGAGAACTGCTCTAAAAGTAGCACTGGGTCTTTATGGGTTAAAATGCAAAATGAATTATATAAGAGTCCATCAGGGATTAATATGTATGGAAATAATATATGATAAAAGTGTCTGTAATTCTAATAAGTTACAGAGAAAATATCTGATCACTTAAAGGTGACATCTGTAAGAGTTGTGCATGTGTATTATGTGAAGTTTGTGTCAGAAACCGATCACTTTGGACATTACTCGTATAACAGAGGCCATGTTTCCATAAAATGTTGAGTGAAGTAAAAATTATTTTTAAAAAGTTGCAAAAAAAAAAAAATTATATACATCTCCATAAACTGGTTCGGAGCCATAAACCACTCTGATGATAAATGTAAATAAATAATACCAGTCAAAAGAAATGGATTAATCCTGTTTCACTCCATTAATTACATGTATGATATGATATCTATGGATGTAAAACATTACATTACATTTATCAGACATTTTTATCCAAAGTGACTTCCAATAGAGGACATGAACATAACATATAACACAGATACAAGGTGAACAGGAAATAGGGTTTTTTTTGTTTTTGTTTGTTTGTTTGTTTGTTTGTTTGTTTTTTTGCTGTCATACGGGGTCAGGTAGAGTAAAGCAACACATTCACACACCACAGGGTCTAACCCGGGTCTGGGCTCAGACATCAGACGTCAAAGGTGAGTCCATGACGTTCCGTGGTAGAGTTCTCTCATTCTTACACGTTTCCTGACAGAATCTATTCCTCATAAGACCTTCCATTTTCAAAATCAGTGGAAATGTGAATGTTTTTATCCAATGGTGTTGAAAGTTATTACACTATAGAATAGAATAGAATAGAATAGAATAGAATAGAATAGAATAGAATAGAATAGAATATAGTGGCATAGAATAGAATAGAACAGAATAGAATAAAATAGAATAGAATAGAATATAGAATAGAATAGAATAGAATAGAACAGAACAGAATAGAATATAGAATAGAATAGAATAGAATAGAATAGAATAGAATAGAATAGAATAGAATAGAATAGAATAGAATAGAATAGAATACTGTATTTTATCCCACCCTGGGGAAATTTTACAGTTACAGCAGTTTAATAATAAAGTGCAGTAAATTCTATATAAATAACAGAGAAAATAAGACATATTTACATTATCTATAATTACAATTACTTAATTATTATTCCAATTATTATTACAGTATACTTCATCAGTCTAATACTTAAGTTAGCAAACAGCACCAAACAGAAAACAGAGCACGTACGTCTAACCTTTACTGGTCAAACACAGTTTCATGAGTTTTTCTTTGTTAGAAGCTAATCCTGGTTGTGTTTCAAAACCAGATCCAATAGATTTCAGTGTTCTGGGCCTTTTTAACGTAAACCCTAATGGTTAGAGTTCCTGTTTTCCATCTGAAAAACTGGACCTGAAGAGGGTTAAAGCAGTTCTGATGACTTCTCTCACCAGACAGCTGAGGCCAGGAGGATGTGGCTGTTGTGCTGGAAATAGTCGAGGGGGCTGTGTCCAAGCATGATGTCTGCCAGGATGTAGCTGCCGAAGCAGTAGAGCATGGCGCAGAGCCACGAGGCCACGGGACTCCGGCGAGAAACCTCCACTGAGCCTGTGACATGGGACGGAGTCGAGGTTACAACCAGCATCTGCATCATTTAGGTACTCCATTCAGGTATAGTTTAAAAAAGTAACAGGAAAGAAATGATCAATACAACAAAATATAATATACAAATAAAAAGCTGTCACACAAACACACACACTTCAATGAAGGTTCTGGAGGTGTGCTGTAATTAACATCCACTTTCATTAGTGTTGATTGAGTTGTGATGTGGTTTGTCTTATGATATTTTTATCCTGTTTAATTTTTTAACAGATTTTTTTCTTATTTAAACTCACAAATAAACTTTTTTTTAAACTTAATGATTGACAAAATGTGCATATAGGTTAATTGTCTTGACCATGATGATCTGGATCCTCTGAATCTAATGTGCTAATGCTAATGCTAATGCTAGGTGGGTAACATGCAGCGACTAAACTTCCCTACTGAGATAATAAAGTGAGTTTACCTCTTACTTTTTTTATATATATAATTCACTCTTGTTTAGCAGCAGTTCCCACAGGAGCAGAGTTTAACCATTCTAAACTTTACTGTTATCTCTGATAAAACTGAACTGCAAACATAAGAGCAGGTAATCGCTCCTAATGTGTGCTTTGTGCTAATGCTAATGCTAATGCTAAGTATTGTGTGTATATAATAGTTTAAAAGCAGACTGAATTAAGATATAATAAAGCAAATTAACCTTAGCCTTAGCATACAGTATTTTATAATATGATAAAAATAAATAATAAAACTGAATTTTAATGGAGCTGAACCCCAGAGGACTGTGATCATTTATACATTAACATATATGATGTTTTTTCAAATTAAAACATAAATTTACAGGCCTAAAAAAAAACAAAACCTTAGCTTATGGTAGACATAATAAAGACACATTTAGGTTTTCTAGAGTGAGGTGTAAAAGTCTTAAACATGTAAAAATGTGTCCGGTCCGATCATGGTTTGGTCATGATTTTCAGTGTGTAGTTTTTATATTTCCATATTTTCAGTCTGATACTTCAACAATTTTACAACAAATTCACATTTAATTCACTCAGAAATGTATCTGTTAAACTGACAAACATCACATGTGGAAATGCTGAATCATACAAAGGGGATTTCATTGTCTCTCAGTGACTTTAACACTTGTTTTCTGAGATAACGTCCCACGGAGAAGCAGGAGGGGCGGAGCTTCAGATCTCTATAGATGAACATATTTAGGTCCTTCAGGCCTTCGGGGTTTTAAGACAGAAAAGCTAAAGGGAAAAGTGATGGAGCCGTTTGTCATGGGTGAACAGAATGTAAACGTCACAGCACAGAAATGTTCCTTTTTTCAGATTTTCATGATTAATTTTAATAATTCTTCTGTTACTGTTTGGTCGGTTTGCAGTGGCCGAGGGGGGGGGGGGCCATGGCCCCAAAAAAAATAACCACGAGGAGGGGGAAAAAAAGGAAATTTTGATTTATTTAAAAAAAAAAAAAAAAGAAAAGAGCTATCTGAAAAAAAAAATATATCCTGAAATAAAAATGCACTTGCATGAAAAAAAAAAAATCTAAAAAACAATTCTTAGTAAAGAATACATTTCTACAAATTTAATAGACTTCCATGATTTTTTAAAAATAAAATAATCTCCTAAAAAATAATAAAATTCTATTAAAAAAAAGTGTCTCAAAATAAAATCCAGCAACATCAATATTTATACATTTATCCCAAAAAAAGTGTTTGAAAATATAAAATTTCATATGCATAAAAAAAGAAAAAGAAACCCTGTCACTTTTTCAATAAGATTCTTTTTTAAAAAAAAAAAAAAGAAATCAATCAATCATCCACTTTTTCCAATTAAGGGGTGCTGTTTACCCAAAAGGCTTTAAAATTAATGTCACCACAAAAAATAAAAGCACAGGCTGAAAATTTTAAGGCTGTCCGCTAATGTGGCTAATGCTAAGGAAGTAAGTATTTTTATTTTAGGGGTACATTTATTTATTTTAAATAAATCACAATCTTTCTTTTTTAATAGTAGCTTATTAAATGAAATGAAATGAAATGAAATGAAATGAAATTTAGTTGAGCTGTTGCACCTCCGGTTTCGAAAAACTTTGAATTTGAAAATGACCCTGTTTTATGGCGATACAATTAAAGTCATGATGACACATTCAGTCTCTAATCACCCATGTTTATTTTATTTTTCCTTGATTTTTATTATTTATTTATTCTTTATTATTATTGTTGTTTATTAAATTACATTATTTTATACATATTTATACTGTGAAGACGATATAATCTGTGATAAATAAAGAAAAGTGACCTTGCACCGTGGATCAGATTAAAGGAATATTCTAAATCCTGTTGTTTTTCATTCATTTGTTCATTCATTCATTCATTCATTCGTTCATTCATTCATCCACGTGCAGTTCCGTCCATCGTTAACGTGTCTTTATCACCTCAGTCCATGTGTGTCAGTGTTGTATCTTCGTCCGCACCCACACAAACACACCCTGATAAAACATCTGATTATCATGAGCTAATATTGACTCAGAGCTGTAAGACTTTACTGTTCAGACTAAACTTTAACTGAGGCTTTAAAAAACACAACAGTTCAACGTCTGCGTAAAAAAAACTACAGTTTACGTGTTTCAACATTGACGCACATGAACGTTCTGTGTTTTTTATAAACATGTTTTATAGATGAAAACATTTCACTTCCGTCGTTTGTTAAACTGCAGCTCATTTTTTTAGTCGAACGTTAAACGTCTGACCTTCAAACACAAACGTTTTGTTTGTTTATTGTTGGTTTGTTTGTTTTTATACTGAATGTCTCTTTAGTTTCTTTGTGACTTGTTTATTTCTTTGGTCTGTTTTCTTGCAGGACCTTTTGAAGAGGTTTGTTGATTTGTTTGTTTGTTTCTTTTTTGTTTGCTTTTCCTTTTCTTTTTGTCAAAACAAAATATATGACCTTTGAACAAAACGTGCAGTTTTGTTTTTTTTTTTTGTCATTTTGTTTTTTATTTTGTTTTGTTTGGTTCTGACTTTTGTTTATTCTTTTATTTTTTTGTTTCTCAAAACATAAAGCATGACTTTGAACATATAGAGTTTTGTTTCTTTTGTTTCTTTCTGTCTCTTTAATTCTATCTTTCTTTTTTCTTTCTGTCTCTGTCTTTCTTTCTTTCTTAGTTACTTTCTTTCCGTCTTTCTTTCTCTGTCTTTTTGTCTTTCTTTGTCTTTCTGTTTTTGTCTTTTCCATCTTTCCGTCTTTCTTTCTGACTTTATTTCTCTGTCTTTCCCTCTTTCTTTCTGTCTTTCCATCTTTCTTTCTTTCTGTCTTTCCATCTTCCTTTCTCTATCTTTCTTTCTCTGTCTTTCCCTCTTTCTTTCTGTCTTTCTTTGTCTTTCCATCTTTGTCTATCTTTCTTTCTCTGTCTTTTTGTCTTTCTTTCTCTTTCTGTCTTTTCCCTCTTTCTTTCTGTCTATCTGTCTGTCCCTCTTTCTGTCTTTCTATCTTTCTTTCTGTCTTTCTTTCAGACATGTCTTCTGTTCCGTCCTCACCCCCTGTCATTGAACGCATCATATACTTTCTAAACCTGACGCTCCATATTTCATTTTCTACGTCGGACTCGTCCTCTTTCGTGTCTTCATGTTCATCTCAGTTCTCCGCGGTTGCTTTTGTTGGTCAGCTCCAGTAAATCGAGAAGCCAGTGGCGCCGACTGCTGCACAAATCTCCAAAAACAGGTGCGTGAGGGATCCTGGTCTGGGTTCGAAGGGAACCTGATCCTGACAAATGCCGCCCTATAAATATAAAGTGCTCAAATGCTTCTCCTGCCTTGCAACTGTCAGGCCCCTGTGACCTCTGACCCCTACACTTGTCTCCGTCCGGCCTCGTGCACGTCGCCCCCCGAGGGCGTTCACGTTTCTGAGCGTGAACTATGACGTGGAGCTGAGGCGGCGACGAGCAGAGGATGCAAATGAACAGCAGCGCTCATTTGACTGTAAAATATGTGAAGTCACATAACTTCACTGCCTCATTTATCGCTTTGTGTTTGTTTCTATCCTTCAGTTGTTTTTCTTATTTTGTGTTTTTCATTCTTTAACTTGTTTGTTTCATTCATTTCTTGCTCATATAATCACATTTCACTCAATCATACCCTTAAATAAAACCAATGTTAGTCTCAAACTCTTACTTCAGAGCTTGTTTTCATACATGGATAAAGTTTCCTTTACGTTAAATAATAAAATATGAATTCTGCTTTGGTGTCTGCATTTTACAACCTTTAAATCTTTTGCACACTGACATTTTATTATATATTCAGGTCATAAACGGCATTTTTCATTCATACATTTACTATATGTAATGTATGTTCTGTTCTGTTACGATAAAATCGCAAAAGTTTTAGTTTTTATTGATATTTTAAACTAAATTATGTTGTATCTTTTATAATACATTGACAAAAAAAGGGTGTTTTTCTTATTTATTCTGTTGTGTTTGAAACTTTTGATTGAGTTTCTTCAGAAAATACAGAAAACTCAGGACATGGAAGAGTAAAAAAGGCCAAATTCACCTTTAATGACCTGAATGAAACTATAACTCATTGTGGTTGTTGATGTTGCTCAAAAAGTCATTATACATAACTGAAATGTTCACTTTTTTCTCACTTTAATGAACGTGAATCAATTAACATCTATACATGTGTAACTAAACAAACTAATATAACATGTAGGTGTGAGTAATCCCTATTTTTAGAAGTTTTATTTTCAGTCTTTCTAGTAATTTAGGAACCTAATACTATCCATCAACTGCCATTAGTGTGAACTTGTGCTGATACCGACATTAGAAATGTAACAAAAGTGGATTTTATTTTGATGGTTTTAAGATGACTGGTCCGATAAATCCTTATCAATGTCAAAAAACAGATTATGTGACTCTGAGATGGGCTTCCATTGCAACAGATCCATCCAGATAACTACTGAACTGAACATCTAAGTAATAAATATTCAATAAAAGAATCTGCATCTGTAAAAAATTAAAGAAAATACATGTGGAACGTAGAATCAAACAGATTTTTGAGTATATAAGTGATTCTCTGTGCAGTTTTTATGTTATTTTCTTGCCCTTGAGTAATTCTAGTGAATAAAACATGAGAAAAATTAAGTAAAATATTCATACAGACGTGTCATGATTGGTTTGAGACCCACTGAAAAGCCGAATGATTAGATATTGGTCAATATTAGAGCCAAATAAGTTGTGAATTTCATCTATTTATTGTTAATGGAAACCTCATAACTTACTTCCTTGTGAAAACTGAGAGAGAAATGAATGTGTAGAAGTGAAACACATCAGAAGACGGTGGCAAACTTGAACATTTGAGGTGGTTCGGATGATTTTTTTGCTGTTTTTTTGCTCCAAAATAAAGGCTACATAATACCTGCACTGTCACCTACAGGCAAGGTTAACTTTAAGACAAAAGAAGTGGGTTTTAGGGACGGAGTTTTAGGTTTTCAGTGAACTCTTCAGTATCACAGAGTCCGTCCGTGGAGTTAAAGACTCCAAGTGAGCAGCAGAGGGTCTTCAGAGGCCCACTGCCGTCTATTTCAGGACCATCTATTTATTGCTGGTATGCACAGGCTTTCTATCAGGTTTCACCGTCCACGTTCTCTTGTTGCTCAAAGGAGTTAAATCTTGGAAAATATCAGGCATTACCCAAAGCCGAGTGCCATAATCTACTCCAGTGATTTCCTCGGTGTAAATGGGGTCAGGCAGCAGTAGTAACACACATTCCCTCACATTAAGCAGCAGTGGTTTATGTAACAGGTCATGCTTTATAAGGAGAGTGTGCAGATAACAACATAAAGTCCCTGTAAGGATATGACAGTAATGTGCAGCCATGGTTACAGACACAGAGGTTAAACATGTCATGAATGCATAAAAAAATGAGTCAGATATGATCAAAGACACGTTAGGATTCTACTGAAAATGTCAAAGTTTCTATTAAAGTTTTAACCTGCAGCTTTTTCAGATTTAATTTTTAAAAAAAAAAACTTTATTATGTTGTGTTTGTTGTGTGGGTTTGATTTTACGCACAAAGGTGGCGCCCAAAACATGCAAAGCCTCGTGATTTTCTGCTCAATCAGACTGAAATGTGCTTGTTTTTAAATTCCAAATGCATAAAACACAGGAGTTTGTTGTAATTAGAGATACATTAAGATGCTAATGTAGATATCAAAGTTTCTATTCAAGTTTTTGCCTGCAGATTCTTATTTTTTTCATATTTAAAGGAAAAAAAAACATCTTTATTCTGTTCTGTTTGTGTCAGTTTTAATGTGGGTTCTAATTTACGCACAGAGCCGGTGCATGTTTGCGCCAAAAACATGCCAAACCTCAATGATATTGCGCTTAATCAGACTGAAATGCTGTTTGTTTTCTGAATGAGAAATGCGTAAAACACACTCACCTGGCTCATACTTGAGGTAGAGGATGGACACGATGTAATACGCCAGGTCAAACACAGGAAACATCCCCATTTTGGAGAAAGCTTGGGCAAAATCGCCCAAATTCAGAACTGCCAACACGTTGTCCATGTTGTCTCCTGGTACAAACCACGCAGCGAGTTCCTGTTTGTGTTTTTGTTTGTTATTGAATTTTCTTTTTTTTTTCTTTTTAATCCAACTGCACAGACGGGATCGGAAGCCCCCCCAAGCCCAGTCCGACTCTCCGCCAAGCCCCCCGGTCTCAACAGTGAAAGCCTGTGACACTCAAGCCCTCCTATTAATACCACTCATCTCCAGCACAGCATCATCATCCTCACCGTCGTGTGCGCTCCGTGCCAGCTGCTCCGCTTTTCAGGCCGCGGGACGTTTGCGCGTCAGCTGGAGAAAAGACAACGTCTGACAAAAAGGCTTTTTCATCCGCGTCCATCATCAACCCCCAGATCCGAGGACGACGTTAGGGTTATTCTCATCCTCTAAGACCGACAGAAAATATAGAGTCATCACAATCCGGATCAGACTCTGCACCGACCGGTTCTAATCCCAAACAGATCCGCAAAATGGTGATAGAGGTGATATCACTGCTGTTTACATTCCAGCAAATGATGCAGATGACCCCACCACCAGACACCAAAACCTGCACAAACACCTCCAAACACCAATTTTACATTTAATCATTTTATTTTAACATTTTCTCGCCTGACGTTTATATCTGAAGGTAAATAAAAACAAGCAAATAATGAAAGTGTTGGGCACTAGAGGGCGCCAAATCTGCAAATAATGTTCTGGATTGAAGTTATTTTAGGTTCCAAACAATAGCTTTACCCCAAAAGATATAAAAACACAGCTTGAGGATGATGTTATTGCATTAGTGAAAAATATCCAGGTGATTATTTACACGTTTTGGCTACAATAATGAGTAAAAATCTCAAGTTTTCCCTCAAACTGAATAATTAAACCAGAGAAGCCACACATTAACTATAGCCCTGATGTCAATTGCCAGTTTTACTTTTTTATTTCATTGTATCAAATAAGCATAAGCCTATTGATTTTGCTTTAAATAAATAAATAAATACCAACTAAAGAGTCAAGTAACTATGGAGCCCGGGAAGGAACATGAAAAAAAAAAATTGCATTATAATGCAGTTGTTCCAAAGTATTGCATTATAATGCAATAGTTCAAAAGTAAGTATTTAACTAAATATTTTAGATACACCCCTGCTCTGTTTCTGCTGAAGCCAAAATAACGTCTAAACCAGGGGGGTCAAACTCATTTTAGTTCAGTTCCACATTCAGCCAAATTTGATGTGACGTAAAATAATAACATAATAATATATAACTAATGTCAACTCCAAGCTTTTCTCTATGTTTTAAAGTGAAAAAAATAAAATTACATTATGAAATTGTTTACATCTACAAACTAATGCTTTAAAACAATGTGAATAATATGGATAAACTGAAAAAATCAGTGCAATTTTAACAATATTCTGCTTCAGTTTATCATTTTCACATGTACTTTATAACTTACAGATCACAGTGGATCT
>JAPSES010055420.1:0-11601 GCA_029822895.1 Maxillicosta whitleyi | reverse complement strand
ACAAATCCTGAAAATTTCATCAAAATCCATCCATAACTTTTTGAGTTATGTTGCACACAAACAGACAGACAGACAGATAAACAAACAAACGCCAACAAAAACATAACCTCCTTGGCGGAGGTAATTAAGGGTGACACAGTGGTGCAGTGGATAGCACTCATGTCTCACAGCAAGAAGGTTCTGGGTTTAATGGGGGTGGGACCATATGCACCATCCAAACACATGCACTGATAGGTTAATCGGTTCATCTAATTTGCCCATAGATGTGAATGTGAGAGTGATTGTTTGTCTTTATGTGTCCTGTCATGAACTGGTGACATGTCCAGGGTGTACACCGCCTCCGCCTATAAGTAGCTGGGAAAGGCTCCAGCAACCCCCCCCTAACCCTAGTGAGGATAAAGAGGGTTCAGAAAACGAATGAATGAATTGAATTAAGTCAAACTTGAAACCACAAACAATAATTTTCCCTCATAATCAACATTACAAGTTCTTCAATTTGTAATAATATAATATAATATGTAATGTTATCACACGAACCGAACCCACAACATGACCCAGCTGCATGTGAGGAGATTTCACCAGGGATACTTAAAGTTACAAAGGAAAATCTGGATTTTACAATTACTCTTCTGTTTTCATTTTTATCCCTGATTCCGAGACTTCACTGTGGCTGACCTACATAAGGCTCCTCTGGTGTTATTAACCTCAAAGCCGACAGAACACTGAACACATTTCCTGATCAAAGTAACAATTATCCTGAGAGTGAAGCCTTGTGGTCACATCTAAACTACAGAGTAAAACTGCCACAGTGAGGCCATTAGTTTTGGCAGGAGTCCAGCTTGCGTTGGTGCTGCAAATTCCTCTACAGCATCTGGAGGATTTAGTTGACATTCTCCATACTCCTACTGACAGACCAAAGGGCCCTAGGGAAGTGTCATCCAGGGGTTCACACAAACAACGGGCAAATCTGAGAACACATTATTCTAATACATCATTGATAGTTAATGTTATAACAAACATAAACCATCTTTACAACATTATTTCCCTACAACAATTTAATCCACATTTCCCATCTAGTAGAACTACTTTAAGATCTCATGAGTCTGCTTATGAAGTTTAGGGAAGCGTAAACTCACAGGCTGATCTAGAATGTTTAATAACTTTTGCATCATGATACCTATCAACATATAAATGATGATTATGATTTCTATCGGGTTTTTCCCTTCCGGGGTCGCCACAGTGAATCACCTTTGTATATTTAATTGGCAGAGATTTTTACATTGGATGCCCTTCCTGACACTACCACTGGCACAATGAGGCTTGCGACCCCTTGTGGCTATTGGGATGTACAGCATAAAGAACCGTTCCCAAGGGATCACCTGGGTCTCAAACCGGCCATCTTCCGCACCAAAGTCAGTGGCGTTAACCACTGAGCTACAATCAACATACATTTATGTTAAAATACATTTTCTCAGCTTTTCAGCAGCATCAGATATGACCCATTTGGATGTTCAGCGGCTTCATAGTGAACATGGAAACATTGATTAATCTGTAAAACCAATAGAACTTGACAAATGATTAGTTGCACATGCTTGTTTTCATGTTGATATATTCTGTTAGGATATAATAACCTTTGAAATTACTCAGAGCTTTTATGAACATATAAGTAGTTAGAAAATTCAATAAAAGTAAATACCAGATTTTCTTTAAAAATACAAAATACAGAGGATAGTATGTGATAAATCATGATGAATCAATTTAAAAAGGTTAAATGTAGAGAAAACCGAATTTAGAAGTTGAAGCAGGGGTGTCAAACTCATTTTAGTTCAGGGGCCACATTCAGCAAAATTTGATCTGAAATGGGCCGGACCAGTAAAATAATAACATAATAATATGTAAATAATGTCAATTCCAAACATTTCTCACTGTTTTAGAGTGAAAAAAGTAAAATTACGTTGTGAAAATCTACAACATCTACAAATTATGCTTGAAAACAATGTGAATAATATGGACAAACTGAAAAAATAAGTGGCAATTTAACAATATTATGCTTCAGTTTATGATTTACACAGGTACTTTATAACTTATAAATCACAGTGGATCTATAAATACACAAAACATTCAATAACAGATTATAAAATTGTTAAAATTGCACTTCCCTTAAAACATTTCAGGTTGTTCATATTTCCTGCAGATTATTCACTTTTTGCAAAATTATACTTTATTTTGGTGTAAATACATGAAAATATTTACAGAGTTGTTAGTATTTATTGGATATTATGGTCATATTTTACCAATTTGACCCACTTGAAATTCAATTGGTCTGTATGTGGCAGCTGAACTAAAATGATTTTTAATATCTTAGTTTGATTTTAGCATTTCACAAAGTCATCACAAGGGCCAGACTGGACCCTTTGGGGGTCCAGATTTGGCCCCTGGGCCACATGTTTGACACCCCTGTCTTAAAGGGTTAACACAGCCACTGTCGATCAGCTGACCTGCAGGCTCAGACAAGCAGAACACTGTTTATCAGAAATAAAGCCTTTACTTCCTGTCACCAAATGGCACTGCACCCAGTTTTCGTGAAGTTCCCGATGACACTTCCTCCTTTCTGAATTGCGAAAAACCTGCAGGAAAGCATTATCAGGACTGTCCCAGTTTATCTAAATGCCATTAACCCGTAAAGACCCAGTGTTACTTTTCTGGCACTTCTCAAATGAAAATGCTCTCTCTATTTAACCTTTCTTAAGTGATTCATCACTATATATCATCCTCTACAGTTTGCGTTTTTCAGTGAAAATCAGGTATTTTTTCTATATTTATAACTTTTAAAAATGTATTTATTTACTGATCATGTACTTTGATGATCATGATGATATTACTATTGAAGGTTATTATATCAAAAACAGAGAAAACCTAAGACAAAAAAACTTTTCCAGGCAAATCTATCATTAACTGAACTTGAATCAAGCGTGTCCATCCGTTATCTTTTATCAAACTCCATCGATTTTATTGGTGAATCAATGTTGTAGAAGATGACGGTGTTTCCATGGTAACTACAGAGCCTCTGAACATTCAAATGGGTCATATCTGATGGCCATGAAAAGATGACAAACTCCATTTTATGCCAAAGTTTTCAACATATTGATAAGATAAGATTAGTGGTTTTAAAGTTATTAAACATTTTAGATCAGTAGATGGTTTTGATCCCTGGTGGATTTTTGAGTATTATGAGTTAAAAATAAATAAATAAATAAAAGAAGTGCACTCATTCTCACTTTTGCAACAGATTCTGTAAAACATTTCTGACCAAAATGACTGTTATTGTGGGTAATAATTATAATATTCATAGTTTAACCGTCAATTACAATACCTTACAAGAACAGACCCTTATGTAATGCAAGCAATAAAGAACAGTTTTCATTAAGCTGTTGAAGTGGAAGGAGATAAAAAAAATAAAAAAAATAGACTAAACAACATTCAGTTCAATTTTCATGTTTGATAAAAGTGGAGAGATTATGTGACATGGAATTTGTTGAAATATTCATGAAGAAACACACTGGTGAGGATCATGCTTCTACATCAGGGATCAACAGTTAATCAAAATATTATTGAAATCCCATTATGGCCAAGCATAATATGTAAAATAAAGGAGCTACAATCTTTGGACAGAGGCAAAATGTGCCAAAACATACAATTGTAAGTGAAGGAATGTGGAGCTACAAAGACAACTGGCCTAGAAATCAGATTTGAACAGATGGGAATACATTTGGTTGGTAGAGACCTAAAAAAAAGTCACATCATTTTGTATCATGATATATAACTCAATCAGAATGACTGCCAAATCATTGCAATTGCAATCATTGCAAATATATATATATATATATATATATATATATGTGTGTATTTTAATTTCTTGTATTTTTTACATATAATTCAGTCCTATTGCTTGTTTATACTGAGTGTTTCACATTAAAGCTTATATTTAAACCCTCAAAGACTGACCTAAAATGTTAAATAATAAGTTTTGCAACACAAATCCTATTAATACATTTAAATATTTTAGTTAAAATACACTTTCTCAGCTTTTCAGCAGAATCAGACATGACACTGGCAAAACCCATGTAGTTTTGATTTAATCATATATTCTGATTTAAAAAAAAAATAAAAAAACACTTCTTCACTTTTCCAAGTGTCTTGTTACAAATAAAATTTCAGTAAAAATTAATATTCAATACAGCATAGAGACAGAGCAAAATACATTCAGCTAAACAAACACAACAAACAAACAAAAGCTATTTTTAACTGTGTTACTGAAACACCTTCTGAAAAAATAAAGAACATTGAAGGTTCTTCTTATTGAGGGCATTTATTTGGTAGGTGAAAAGAGAGACAGGGTGGTGAGTTTACTGAGCTTAATCCTTGCAGGGTTTTAGCTGGATTGTAGAGTAAACAACAGTGAGCTGAGGATACTGAGCTGTTCCTGTTCCTAACAGGACATTCTTATCACTACCCTGGGACCTGTGTCCAGGAAGAGGATATATACACACACACACACACACACACACACACACACACACACACACATGCACACGCACACACAAAGACACACACACACGTACACGCACAGAGTACTAGTGCTAAATGATAGCTGCCAAATCCTCAATAGACACACGCTTACTGCCACTGTCCAAACACTAGGGCATTTTTTCTGAAATTTACAGAGTAAATACCTTATGCAACAGTTTAAATATAGACTGATAGAAACAAATATTACATGTGTGAAGCCTTATATAGTGTAAATATTTATATCCTACTGGAACCATCAGTATATATGGAGCAGAAAGTATATGGTGTTCAATGTCTTGTGCACAAAATCTGCATCCAAACATGTATTTCTCACAAATCGCAAACAGAGGTAGCCGTTTTATATTAATGCTCCAGAGCGAAGTTCAAATATTAGCATTTTTATTTCACTCTGATAATCTCCTCATTCTCCAAACGTTGTCTGTTCCAGAATGAGTTGGATGTTTGAAATACAGGAATGGTGTTGCTTAGTTTCTGTCGCTACAAGCAACTTTTTCATGTGCAAAGCCAACCATGGCCCAGTCTGTGCATCACAGGAATGTAAAAGTGAACATTGAGGTTCTGATATGGCATCAGGTGTACATTTGTGCTCAGAAAAATACATAACTCCACACACACGCACACACAGCCACATAAAAGCGGACACGTATCAGTGTAAATATAACTTACTGAGTGATAAGACCAGCTGAGATATAATGACTTATATCATTCAGTGCAACCAATAACAGTGGATTATACACTACAATCTTAATATAATAATAACCTTAACAATTAAAATAAGGCCTTTGAATCTTTGTACTCATACCCTAAAAACATACATATGTATAAACCTGCAGTTATGACAGAAACATAATTTTGTTTTTCTTCGTGCAGGTCCAGCTAATGCTTCTGTTTTTCTGAAGACTGTTTTGTCTTTCATTACCATCTGCTGTGAACATCGGTGTCTATGCCAGGGCAAACATATGTTATGTGAGAAAAAATAAAATGCAGAGTAAGTTTTAAATACCAATGTTGAGTTTGATCATAAATTAAACAAGGAAACATTCCTCATGTGATGCGGTGTTTTGAGAAAATAGATATTTTGAGTTTCTGCCATTTTTTCTCTCCTGTAAATCCCACGTTTTCAAACTGCAACCACTCATGCCATCTGTCCTGCTGAGAAGTTGGTCAAGAAGGTATGCAAACAGATGACAAAATGGTAACTGTGGAAAGGTCAGTCAGACATAGGGATGGACCATCTGGTCCAATCAGAGCTGAGGGACACCCAACTGTGATACTGGCCGTGAAACCTCAAAAAACATCTTTGCTCTATAGATCCTCTAAACCTGAAGACCTACACGATCAGAATCATGCTTTAACCAAGAACCACCACGGTGCACGACGGTGTAGTGAAAGAGGGTACTATGTGATGCTTCAACCCAAGTAGATACTGTATATAAACATGGCAGAAGTTTATTTATTTATTTATTTATTTAACCTTTACTTTACCAGGTAAAATCAATTGAGAACAGCTTCTCATTTACAATGATGACCTGGCTTCATACAAAATGTGTATTTGTTTAATTATTTCACAAGATATAGACTTTTTTTTTGTTTTTTTGGTGTAATGACCTGTTATGTTTTTGGAAGAGCGAAACATTTAATTTAGAAACATCTAACAACAGAAACTGAAATCACCAGAATTTTAAAAATACATACTTTCCTTCTGCAGCTCTTCCCTCTCAGTCCAAATCAAAAAACTAAATATGAATATAGATGGGATGACACTGTTTCATGCATTAATTCGCTGGGTAGAGCAGTCATCTAACACAATCTGATCAGCATTTGGAAAATAACGCTGTCAATCATGTATATAATCCTCTACGTAGACTGGAAATATCTGGGATAAGACAAAAATGATGCATCAGAGGGTAATTTTCTACAGCTTGAAAACACAGAATAAATGCACAAGTCTCATGCTGAAAGGTAGTTATGGAATTTTGACCCACTGATGCCAAAAAACGATCAATCACTGCAGCTTAAAAAAAAACAAAAAAAAAAACGCTCATGAGTCATAGCTGAAGATAAAAGAGTCATTCATATATTTGGTCATAGGGATGTATAACCATGAAACTGTGGGCTGATACAGAGTTCTGAAAACAGTGATTTGAACAGTAACCTTTCCTGATCCTTATGTTTGTTCTTTGTTTTTTTTGTGACTTGTGTGTTTCTTTGTGCTGCTCTGCTGTTTACTTTTCAGATAGTCTCTATTTCAGAAAATACTGTGCCGGAATAAGGGTGAATATTTCAGTCACACAGTGGTAGATGGTCGCTCTCCTTCAGGCTGCTATCTGCGCTTTGAAAATCCCCCTTGCTACATGAAATAAAAACAACCTCTGAGTTGAAATTGTAACCTGAAAAGTTTTGACACATTTTTCTATAAAGCGCTTCTTTCTTTTGTGGGATTTAGTCATTTTAAAATCACAACGCAGTTCCTCACATGGACATGTTCCGAGTACCGTTGACTTGACGTCACGTTTGTCAAAGCCAATACTAACAGTTATTAAAAAAATAAAATAAAAAAATAGGACCAGTGACCCTGTAGCTCACTGGCATGTTCTATTAACATTTTAAGATATTATTAACCTCCCAATAGAAGCGGGTGGAACTTTCACTGGAGGAGAACTCAATAAATGACTTATATGACTTCCTATAAGTGCTCAATAGTAACTACAGTGATATCTGCAACTGCTTCCATGTTATAAACCGTCAAAATGTGGAACCTTATTAATGAAGGCAAATTTTTAATGTTTCAAATTTCAAAAATCGGATTTTCTCAAAACTGTGAACCAACTTTATTGACATTGTCCCAAGGAAGAATTCGAAATGAATGGCTAGCACGGTCCCGGGTTCAATTCTAAAACCAGTGCATGGGGGTGGGACCTTTCTGTGTGGAGTTTGCATGTTCTCCCTGTGTCTGCGTGGGTTCTCTCCAGGTACTCTGGCTTCCTCCCACCATCCAAAGACCTGCACTGATAGGTTAGTCCATTAATCTACATTACCCATAGGTGTGAGATTGAGTGTTTGTCTCTATGTGTACTATGTATATATGTCCTCTGAACTGGTGACATGTCCAGGGTGTACCCCACCTTCACCAGTAAAGTAGCTGGGATAGGCCTCACCGACCCCCGTGACCCTAGTGAGGATAATGAATGAATTCGACAGGTAGTTTCATCATAGAAGATGCAAGAGGACGAGAATGACGAAGATGATGTCAGACACAGTGCCTTTATAATCCTCTTTTCTGAACATAAATGTGTCCAAAACCTGTTCTGATCAATGGTCTTTTTGGATTTCACATAGGGGAAATGTAAAACAAAAACCAAGAATTACGAGCAATACAGAGATCAACTATATGAAAGGTGTATCTACCAATGACAGGAGTTAAAAAAAAAAACTAAAAAAAAAACTAACAAGTCCAAACAAATATTCACCTTATATTTGCATCTTGCTAGTGGTAGTTCTGATAGGAATACTTCATAAACATTACTGGAAATCTGAATGCAGCAATGACTAATAACTTCCAGTCAGATATTGGGTGTGTGAAGCTTGTTTTGCAGTAGCAACAATTAAGCCAGAGATGGTGTGTTCGTTACCTGCTGCACAACAATCAACACAGACAAGCAGAATTCACAGGAGGCTGCTGGGGAATGTGAAACATCTAACAAGCTGAACCACAGTGTCTTCCTCAGCAGCTGCAGGAGACCAGATAGTGTATATCCCTTAAACACTACTGTGCAAAAGTCTTAGACCACGTTTAACTTTGCTGTTTTTGCAGGGTTGAAATGAACATACATGTTTATTTTTCATTATCTTTTGTTCACATTCAACAAGAACATACATGGAAGATGTGCACAGCCTTAAAAGACAGAGAAAACCCTGAACTAAATGGATTCTATAGGTTCAACTCACTATTTGGCAACTGGGTAGCTCAGTGGTTAACGCCATTGACTTTGGTGCAGAAAATGGCTGGTTCGAGACCCAGGTGGGCCATTGAGAAAGGTCCTTTACGCTAAAACTTCCCCATACCACAAGGGGTAATTGTGCCAATTGTGCAGGTCCCAAGCCCGGTTGTGTCAGGAAGGGCATCCGACGTAAAATCAAGCCAAACAACATGCGAATAAAATGGCCAGTAGACTTTGAACTCACTATTTGATGTGACCCCTGACCCCATGACAAGAAACTGAAAGAGACAAGTGTCGAATAAAACCTGGCATTAAAAAAAAAAATCAAAAATGAATGCAATAAATATCATATTATCAGAACAAAATGTGACCTGTTTTTTTTTTTTATTGACATGTTTATTTTTACTGCTGTACAAACTTCCCATATATCCATACTATTACATAACACCGTGCATTTGTCACAAGGCTGCAGACATACTGCATATTAACATTACTATCCTGAAATTAATTCATAGAGCTTCAAGAGTTTCCTTTTAAAATAAAATGAAACACAATTTCCTTTTGTTCAAGGAGACACACTGACAGGATTAACATTAAAACTGTATCCTGAAAAAAAAAAAAAAAAAAATTTAGTCGATTGTAATTAAGCCGCAAAAGCAGAGAACATGCTTCCCTGAGGATTTCTGGGACCTAAGATAAAAAGCACATGGGTGGTCTTTCCAGGCCAGTTTGCTAATATGTGGACAGCTTGTCTGATGGGGGGGGGGGGGGGGCTATGGGTAATAAGGGATAATAACGACATAGAAAAACTGTGCGAAGATGTATATGACAAGTCCGGAAATGTAGTTAAAACTGCTATAGAGGGATCCATTGCTGTGAGCAGATGGAGATACATAAATGGGCCAAACAGCAGGCATATATGAGTTTGTGTGTATGTGTGTGTGTGTGTGTGTGTGTCTTTGAGCTCGTGTGTATTCCAGGAACTGCAGGCTATGCCATGCTGAGCTGTGCTGTGCTGAGATGCAGGCTTCTGTTCGAATTAGGTCAGGGCAGGGCTGAAGGGCTGAGGGCGCCATAAGCAGGGATGGATTTTCAGGATTGGGTCGGAGTTGGAAATTAACTTATCATTTTTCAAAGGCGCGGTTAAACTCTGTCATATCTGTGAATGTTGGGGTGTCTGAAAAGCGTGCGTTTTCTTTCAAAGACGCATATCAGTGGCTTAAAATACTTCATAATATATTTTAAAGGGGACTGTATCTGCACAAACTTTGGGCTCAAATGCGTTGCTGAAGTAACGAGGAAAGGATGAGGAGCTTCGGGGTAAATAGAGATAGTATATCATAACCAATCTGCATAACTGCTGTGTGATCTTATCTGCAGCTGAGACAGAATTGCAGGCGCCAACACAATAACACGTCCGATGTCCTGTGAGCGCTGCGTGTGCCTCCTCCCCTTTAATGAAGGAAGGGTTTAGTTGTCTTATCCCAAAGCTTAGGCACAGTACACGGTATGACAAAGGAAAAAGTGCAATGCAAAGACAAAAAAAGCAAAGAGAAAGTAAGTCAGAGTGGTGTCAAATGAGACGCCCCCGGGAAGAGAGGGTGGAAATGAAGACAACCGAAGCAGTAATGAAAGATATAAGAGTAGGCGATGTGATGCCATAATAATAGTGACAAATGCAGTGAGAGGTAGAGGTGGAATGGAAGAGAGATGCAAAGAGAGTGAGAGATGAAAAATAGATGAAGTGGGACAGCTCTCATGCTGGGAGACTCATCTGCTCCATAAAGGTGGCTGTTTCCCTTTGTCTGAACTATTTTGGTAATCATCATCTTGAATTAATTTGATTCTGTCTCATCACAAAAACACTGAATAACAAAGAGGTGAGTGAAATAACACCCAGAAGTCGGCCCGCGTTGACTATCTGTTCTCAGTGTCAGTATCTCAACTAGGTGTTCACGTTGTTATTTAACATTCACATGAAAATATGAAGAGTAAAATTAGATATAGCAAGAAATTGCTGAAGTACTTTGTGTTTTAGCTGATGTTGTGAACAAAACTGCAAAAGTTGAAAGAAAAATGCATCACGATAAACACTTAATAAGTCTAACTTTATAAATATATAGTAAGTAATTGAATAGAATTAATCATTATTAATATTTTATAATCCCCTGATCATAACATTATATTTTGATTCACAAAAACATACATTTTAGTGCTGATTTTTAATTAATATTATTCAACTGTTGTAATCTATGTTTAGCCTCTTTAATTTTCTACTGCATCATGACAAATGTGACAGAAAGTTACTTTTTTACTCTCATTTGTTGCAAATGGAGATGTTTTCTTTACACTGAAACAGGTTTCCTAAAGTTAGATCATCATCATCACAGCACTGCAGTGCATGCATACATTAATAATCATAACTCCTGCATTACAATACATGTTCTGTTACCTTAACAAATATGATCTAATCTCATGTAATATGATGTATAAAGGGGCGATCCAGTGCAGAGTCGCTGGTCTAATTCCAGACTGGATCATTTACTACATGCCTTCTACCTACTCTGTCTCCATCCTTTTATTTAGGGTGGCGACTGTCAACAGAACAGAGACTACAACAGGATACTATGTTTGTTGAAGCTGCCCTTTTTACTGTTATTGATACAGGGTAACACTTTACAATAGAGTACACACTATCAAGCATTACTTAAGCATCAACAGATAATGAATTGATGATTTATAAAGCATATTTATGACTCATTAGTAGATGCTTTACAGACATTTATGAATGTTTTACTCATTAATTAACTCATCTACAACATACTTAATAACCGCATTTTCATCAATTCTAGATTCAGCATTTTAAAATGAAGTATCGCATCACTTACAAACAGTTATGATGTGCATGTTCACACATACACTATTCAGACATGTACTAATTGTTAGTGAATATGTTAGTAGGTATTTTATAATAACTCACAAATTCCTTTTCCAATAGATGTCCTATAAACTGTTATTAATACAGGAATTAATTATTTCAGGTAGTTATAAAGCACTTACTACTCATTAA
>JAPSES010055371.1:0-11604 GCA_029822895.1 Maxillicosta whitleyi | reverse complement strand
GTATGATATATAGACTTTGGTGAACATAAAGTGAAGAATGTCAAAATGTCAGAATTTAGGCTATGACTGCAGCACATTCAACAATAAAGGGCCAATATCCGGAATTTCCCAAGGGATATCACCGGGCACCCTCTCTTATCTTAATGAGTAGACCTTGGACAACAACAAACAGCAAAAAATGAAGCGAGGTTCAGCCAAATTTGGGCCTTTGGCTCTCTGGACTAAAAAGGCAACTTAGGAAGGAGAGAACCACCACCAAAAAGGCTTCACAAACCACAACCCCCAGGACACCGGTTTACATATGCCACCATTGCAATAGAGACTGTTGATCAAGAATTTGTCTCAGTCGCCATCTGACAACCCACAAGTGACCAGACCCTATTTCAGGAGAACAATCATACTCACTACGAGTGATTGTCGATGATGATGATGATGATGAAATCTGTTAAAAAAAAGTAATGAATCTCTCTCCTGCTTCACAGCAACAGTTGTTCGTATCCAGTGAGCTTGGTGTGGCCCAGCTGGGGCTACAGAGGTGTGAGTTATATGGCGATGACTGCGCTGAGTGCTGCTTGGCCAGAGACCCCTACTGCTCCTGGGATGGGCAGACCTGCTCCAGATACTTCCCCACCAGCAAGAGGTAGGGAGGGGGATGGAGATTTAACAAGAAGAATTACTCTAATTTTATCTGTGTCTCCTGATCAAAGGCAGCAATGGCCCCTGAGGAGTACTGTCGGTAGATGCATGACTTCTACTATTAGTCCAATACAAACACACACACAGATACAGATGGACTTTATTGATCCCAAGAGGGAAACACACTTTTCCATCAGCTCAAGAGAAACAAAGAAAAACAAACTAAAACAGAATCAATAAACAGACAATGACCAGTCTATCGAGTCTCCATTTTATGTAACTTTAGACTTCTACTCCATTACATCTGAAGAAAATACCGTATTTTTTACGCCATTGTTTTTATTTGACACGTTTACTTTGCAGATCATAACTTTTCATTCCCTTCCTGTTCAGTTTGGGTTTTGAGTGTCTTTACAATGAGCAATCTCTTAACATCTTCTTTGAATTAGCTGGAAATGATTGTCATGTCCTTTATTTAACTGGGTGAAATCTTTAATCAAATTAAGAATCTATTTTCAAGAGTGACCTGATTTAATATTTACAACAATAAATAAAGACAAAACGAACAACTTTCATCTATTACAAATAAACTAGTACAATGTCTGGTTATATGTAATAAAAGATTAAAATAACAATGGACAAGTGTAAATTTAAAGTAATTACATTGACCACAAGTATTTTTTTATTCATTAAAATATACATATACATACATACATATATAATTCAGTCAGTGAAACAAAGCAAAGTTGATTTACAGTATGCAGTTCAACTCTACAAAGGTGATAATCGTACAGAGTATGTTGCATCATTGTAGATTAAATTAATATTAGAACACTAACATGGTGCTTTTAAGGGTTAAAATGAGCTCAGCCTGAAAATCTACAGCAGTAAAATGCAATGTAGACATGAATGCAGCAGTAAAATTTATATGTATAGTATAATACAGGGACCAATTTACTCCACAACAAACATTTACTTTTAATACTTCAATTACATTTTTTTGTTGATACTGTTACTATTTAAAGTTTTAAATACAAAACTTCAGGTTGTAGTGGCATGTTTCCACTGTGTAGGTCTGTATTTATACAGAAGTACAATATCTGAATACATCTTCCACCAATGGAAAAAGAGATAACAAAATTAAGGAATCAGAGAAAAGCCAACTTCACATCTCCTGAGACAAAGAGGGTTAAGTTAAAATCTACTCGCTGATAAGGATCAGAGATGAAGGAAGATGGAGGGAAGGAAAATGGGAAAAGTAGAACAAACTTTGTATATGTTACAGCCTAAAGGACATGAGGCAAAAAAACAACAGAAGAAGGTCAGACTAAAAAAGGAAGAGATGTGACAACAGTCTTAACCGTGGCTGAAACAACAGTGGGTAATTTCATAGCCCGTCTTTGTTTCCTCATTCATAATCACAGTAGTTTCGTATTTTCACCTCTGAGAAGCCAGCAGAAGCCCAGTAACAACACCGAGGAGGAGGCTTTAATGTACTTATACAACTTTAGGCCATATATTATTTGCAGGTGTCAGCTGGTGTTTAACTGATGCATCTACTGTCTAGCACACACACAATCCAGTCTCTGATGCTACCTTTACCTTATTGTTAAATATTATAATACAATCAGATGTGACGTGATGATATAAAACACATTTTTGGAAGTATCATTATGTTGTTATGTTATTATATGTTATTAGTGTACTGCAAGCAGATCTACAACAGACATATTCTCAGACCTGTGATTGTGTGTGTTTGTGTTTGTCAGGCGGGCTCGGAGACAGGATGTAAAGTATGGAGACCCCTGGAGTCAGTGTCCAATCACAGAGGACGGTAAGGATTTCAGCTGTCTTATATGTTTAAAGTGTTTCTGTTTTAAAATATTGGCCTGCCGTCAGTTACATAATGAACAACTTGCCTTGTGAGTTCGTACCAGAGGATTTCCACTCACATTTATGCTCCTGTGATTGATAACCTATTCTAAAGAGCTGTTCCGTGGAATGTAAAACATTAAAGTGGGTATGGTTTGTGTACTCTCTCTAGTAATGGTTCTGCATAAATCTGTATGTGTGTGACTGAATTTCTGAAGACTTAATGCCTATGAGCTTGAATACATATCGAAAATGATCTAAAGTGCTGTGTGTCATTTAGAAAATTTATTTCAGGATTATTTTTTCAATATATTCTAAGTATAAGTCTTTCTGTGGATAAGTAATTCACTACTGCTGAAACAGCTACAAAAAAATAGCATATATTTAAAAAAAAATAAAATAAAATTCCTGTGATTTTCAGTGGGCTTAGAATCTAGTGAAGTGTAGAAGTCTAGGTTTATTTTTACAGTGAAAAATGTGTCATGTATCATCAATTGGGGCCATTTTTATTTTCCTACATGCATAAAACATTTTGAAAAACATCAAAACATCCAAAATGGGAACTACTAAAGTACCTGAAGTGCATAGCTGTAGTAATTTCAGACAGTTAATTTTACATTAATTTGGCTTAGGTGCTACACAAAATGGCTGGGGTGCTGCACGTAAGTGTTACAGTTACTGCCGTGCTTTAGACTATATGTGACTGCAAGTTTCTGTGTATTTCATCCAAATTGGAGGCACTAACCATTCTCTTCCAATTGTTACTTTAATGCTTGAACACTAATGCTTATACTGCATAAGCATTATCTCTGACACCATTCATACTTAAAGCCAGTGCATATATCAGTTGTGTCAAACTGAATACACATTATATGTAATGATGAGGGATGCATCAAATATTCAGTCACCGAATATATTCTGCCGAATATCGCATAAAAAGCATTATTCGGTATTTGGTGGATTGAGTTATGGCCGAATAATAGCGTGTGACGCGATAATGTCATCAGACGCGCTGTGACCGCTTGCCCTCGGTAAAATGCCATTGGTGTGGAGATATTTTAAAGTGTTAGAGTGAGAAGAGAACTGCAGTTTGCAATGAGTGTTCAACCAAACTATCTAGAGGGGGTTCTTTTCCAAAGGCCTTTAGCGCCGCTGCTTTAATTAGGCATTTAAAAGGCTTCGAGGCACATCTCTCTGAAATTAGTTTTTGGAACTTGGGATGTCTGGTAATCAGGGGTGGAGGAAGTACTGAAGTTTAGTACTTAAGTCAAAGTACCAATACCCTGTTAAATATTTACTCAAGTACTATGTACTTCCTTTAAACTGTCCTTTAAAGTATAAAAGTAGAAGTACTCACACAATGTCAGTCTGTGGACTGTGTCATTATGATAAAGAATGTAGACATACTTATTTATGCTTCTGCCAATGTCACTGTTCAGTGCTCACAAGAATATTATGTGAATTGAAAAGATGGGTGTCAATATTGTGTGTGTCATTTTTTATGTAAGATTTAGATGGAAAGTTCTTAAGATAATGTAACGAATAATGGCATGAATTTCCAAAATGTAAGGAGTAGAAAGTATAGATAACTGCCACAAAATATAATTAAGTAAAAGTAAAAGTATGCATTATTAATCTTACTTAAGTAAAGTACAAATACAAAAAAAAACTACTTGCGTACAGTGACAAAGTAAAAATACTTTGCTGCATTCCACCACTGCTGGTAATGGAGTTCATGGCTTTGGATGATTAACCATTTAGTGTTGTGGAATATTCAATAAACATTTAAGTTATTTAAAATACATGTCTAAAAATGTATTCTAGGCTATTTATGCAGTATTAAAAACAATTGCGAAAAACTTAACTGTATTCAATATTCGGTATTCAGTATTTGGCCAAGCTTTTATAAATTATTTGGCTTCGGCCACAAATTTTAATTTCGGTGCATCCCTAGTAATAATACACTTGTAAATTACTTGTGCAAAACCACAAACACAACCCACTGCTTTTGTGATTACCATACGAAGATTTATGTTACAGTGTATAGATTTAACATTCACCTTTTTTCCTTTTTTTTTCTTTTTGTTTTGTTTACAATTATTGGATTTGTTTTGCAGAATGATTTTTTTCTTTTTCTGGAGATTTTTATCCCACCCCCCGAAAGGGAGGCAAGAGGTATTGTTTCTGATTTTGTTTGTTTGATTGATTGATTGCTAACACTGTAGTAACAAAACTATTGGTTGAATTCATACCACATCAGGTTTATAAATTTCCAATGACCCAGAATAGATGTCATTATATTTTGGGAAAAGTATGTCAAAGTTCACATTTTTTATGAATTAAAAAATAATTCTCCTATTTACTTATAATGGGCAAAATTTAAATGTCTATAAAAGCATGAATTTTGTTTCAATTTACTTCAAACTTTCGATATACTATATAGAGATAATTAATATGCTGACATCAGCACACAGACATAGACATGATGACATCAGCTGGATCGATGCTACAATATTGTGAGGAGCGGGGTTCGTTATGCCTTGCACCACATTTTGTTATACTTAAAGTTTCAAAGAAGGTGTCAAAGCAATTTGGAAAAATAGTGTAGTAATAGTATGAATAACTGTTGTATAAATGTGTCTGTGAAATGTTAGTTAGCTTTTTTCCTCTATTTTTCTCTTCGCACTCATTATTTGTTATTTGATGCCCAAAGAAATCCATATGTCTGATCATCCCTGTTTCCCAAAACATTTATACGTAACATACAATATTTTACAGTACTCTTTAAAAAAAAAAAAAACTTTTTATGTCTATGACAGTGTGCATCTTTGTGCAAAGAAATAAATATATCTCTTTTTGTTATCCCTTTTGTCTGTCAGATTCTGACTTAGTGGAGGTGAAGCTGGTGTATGGTGTGGAGGGGAATTCAACCTTCCTGGAGTGTATTCCTCGGTCCCCACGGGCTGAGCTCAAGTGGACAGTCCAGATGTTGGAAAACCAGCAGCAAACCCTAAGTCAGATTCATGGAATCAAAGAGGTGAGATCTGTTAACTTCACTAACCATAGGAAACTCTGAACAGGGTTAATCCACATTCAGACTGATACCGGTTGTAAATTAGTGTCAACACAAAGGCTTGTTGGACCATCTGACATGTTCAAGAGTTAGTTCAATCCTTTTTAGGTGGCATATCTCAGATGGAATGAACACTTATTCTCCATTTTAATTTTCTCCTCCCTGTTTTGCCTCAGAGTGAAGATAGTCACTCTCTCCACATGAAGCGGGGTTTGCTGCTTCAGTGTCTGGATCTGTCTGACTCAGGACTCTACATCTGCACCAGCCACGAACACTCATACAAACAAGTCCTGGCCAAATACCAGGTCCACATCATCCCAAACCTCAACCTCCACCCAGCCCATTACCAGAAGAATCACAGCCCGAAACACCAAGGATCTGCAGCCTTTGGGAGGAATGCCCCTGCAGGAGTGGGTCTCCATGGTTTTCTCACGCAGGAGAGTCTCCCTCATCCCCCACTGTCAGGACATGGAAACTCATGGCTGCCACACAATCCTCAGGTTCCACTGAGGAGCTTCAATCACCTGAACATGGTCGGGACAAACAGTCTGAGCGTGGACGATTACTGTGAGCAACTGTGGTATCGGGAGAAACGTCGTCAGCAGAAACTGCGGACTCTGAAGATGAAGCAAGAGAGCAGGAAAGCTCGTGTAAGGAGGAACAACCCCCCTGAGGTTCCCCTCTAGTCACTGAGAGAAGACAAAGACTGTTAATGGACAACAGATCCTGTACATTCAGAGGAAAGGAAATGTTGAACTCAAGAAACTTTGCTTATTAAGCACATAAATGTCAGCTTGTGAAGTGACACTGTACATCTGTACGGTCATTAAAGGCTGATTATAAATTCATAAAATGTAGACACATAACCTCCGAAAGCAGTTTGGCTTTTAGACACTACATAAAAACAAACAGTCATGTAGTAAGTTGGTGTTTTCTCTGGTTTTATTATTATTGTTTTATTATTGCTCAGTAAACAGTGGGCTAAAGAGCTGAGCTGAAATCGAAAGTGTTTTGTAAGTCATGCAAAAGCAGCATCAAGTGTCTGAATGAGAAATGAGACATACGTGTCACATAAATTTGACACATGCAAGCATTGTTGTTTCAGACATTTTAGAATCTAACTGGTCAAACTTAAACAAATACACATAGCTACAAGAGAGGAAATTATAGTGATTACCTAATTGTTACAAATAGTGGCTCAAGTTTTACTTAAAGAGAAACTTAATTTTAACATAAATATTTTGCCAATGCTACAATAAATAACTTTAATTCTTGTACTTCCTAAAAACTAATGGAATGAAATACGAAATCCAGTTAGAATGACCAAACTATTTACTCTAATATCAGTGTTACAGATGTCCACACATCAGCACTCATTTTCTAGTTTGTCTGTTTGACTTAAAAATATGCATTTATATCTTGTATAACAGGTCTGCAGTGCATCTGACTAAATACTAGCAGCTGACATTTAAGTTGTAACTAAAGACTTTGACAGAGGTGAAAGTTGCTGGTAAATGTATAAGGATTTCACAAAGAAACAGAAATATCAAGAGAATAAAAGAATGACAGAAGACTTAACAGAGAACAGTGTTTGCCCAGTTTAGTGCCACACATTGAATTATATTTAACAAAAACCTATTCTGTTTTCTACATATATTTATGTTTGCTTTAATATGTAATGTGTGGATACTCACACCATCTGAGTAAAGGCCCCAGTGGAAACGCACACAAGGAATGAACCTTGCTTGAAAATATATCATGTATAGCTTTATTAACTCTGCCATGTAACAATAATTTAGTAATATTTTTATTCACTTCCATGTATATTAAATAACTCTATTTTTGATAGTTTTCTTACTCGATGTAGT
The DNA here is from genome assembly GCA_029822895.1 of Maxillicosta whitleyi. Taxonomy (NCBI): domain Eukaryota; kingdom Metazoa; phylum Chordata; class Actinopteri; order Perciformes; family Neosebastidae; genus Maxillicosta; species Maxillicosta whitleyi. The sequence continues at coordinate 4,155 of JAPSES010055371.1, read as the reverse complement.
GAAATTTAGTTTAATATCTGTGTTTATATAAGCTTGTTTGTCACAAGTGTTTTTTTTTTTTTGTTTTGTTTTTTAATTTCACAACACACTGATAAGCTTTGGAATCACTAGTAACTAAACTGTGTTATAGTCTGGTAAAGTTTCATATTGTCTACCATTTATAGTTATTGCAGATGTTTCATTTTTTTGAGACATGGGACAACTGTGTTATGTGTCATGTGAATAAGCCACAAAATAATAACTTCCTTGTTTAATAAAAAATAAAAACAATTGTGGGTTTTTTCTGTAATGTTAGTCAATCACACTGAGATGTCTCGGTGTACATCTTACACACTTTTTTTACCCATGGTATCATCATTATTAATTTTTTATCTCAGCTGTAGTGACTGGGTGGTTTACACCACTGACTTTAGTGCGAAAGATGGCCAGTTCGATCCTTATAGGGCCCTTGTGTATGTGTAGCCACAAGGGGGGAGTGTCTCATTGTCCAAGCCTGGATAAATATAGAGGGTTGTGTCAGGAAGGTCATCCTGTGCCAAATCAACATGCAGATGTGACTCGCTGTAGTGACCCCTAAAGGGAAAAAACAAGAGAAACTTACTTATTTTTTTCAGACTAGGTTAGGTTAGGGCAAGGTTATGGTGGGACCTTTCTGCGTGGAGTTTGTCTCTGGCTTCCTCCCACTTTGGATGCAAAGACATGCACTGATAGTTTAATCAGTTAATCCCATAGCTCATAGAATGTGAATGTGACAGTGACTGTTTGTCTCTATATGTCAACCCTGCGATGAACCGGTGACCAGGATGTTCAGGGTGCACCCTACCTTCACTCATAAGTAGACTGATTGACTGACAGATTCAAGGTTACTTCTAATAAAGTGAGTGTATGTAGTCCATTAACACAGCCATAATATCAAAATCAGGAAACATTATACAGTCTGAATTTCTGCTGTTAAAATGGTTTTAACAAATTTGACTGAAAATATTTATTATTTATGCATGTCCCACCAACTTTACAGAATACAAAAAAAAGGCAAGAAACTGAGATTAATAGAGAGAACTGTGATGAACTGAGCCATACGGCATGGAACATAGATATTAATGTCAAAAACAAAAGTGTATCAGACAAAGGAGGGTATTTATCTTTAAAAAAAAGAAAGAAAACAAAGTCAAGACAGTCATAAGTCATGTTATTTTTATAGACAAAACATATGAAAGAAACAAAGTACACGATAAAATAAAGCACAGCGTGGAATATAATAGCAAATAATCGAGAAAAATACAGAGAGGAAATTATATATCATGGATGAGGTTACAAAGCAATGTAAGATAATCCATTTGGGGGCCTAGGCCAAGACAGAGAGAAACCACCATGCAGCAATACAAATCATTCCATATCAGTTTTTGAAAATGAATAGCAGCAATAATAATGGCTGAAATTACAGGTATGAGTATGTGTTACAAAGTAACCAAATATTTAAGGAAAACATGAATTGACAAAGTAATAGAGTGAGGAAAAATATTCACCAGTTATTCAAGGTTTAGAAAAAAAAGTGCTGTTCATTAAGGAAAGTGCAAATATTTAGCATATCACACTTTTCATAATACATGAGAGTACATTAAAATGAAACTTTATTTATTTATTTTAGTTTCGAAAGACATAAATTCATGTAACGAAGTGAGAATCCAAAAACATAATGGAGTGAGCAGTGCGACAGTAAAGTGCAGAATTCTATATAAATAACAGGCAGTGAGAGAAAAAGGACATATTTACATGACATTTCTGTGTGCATTTGGGGGTTATTGAGTCCTATTGTACAGTCTGATGGCTGTGGGGAGGAATGACCTGCGGTAGCGCTCCTTCTTGCACGGTGGGTGTAACAGTGTTGTGCTGAAGGAGCTGCTAAAGGCCTCTACAGTGTGGTGCAGGGGGTGGGAGGGGTTGTCCATGATGGACATCAGTTTTCTTAATGTTCGTCTGCCCGCCACCTCCTCGATGGAGTCCAGCGGGCAGCCTAGGACAGAGCTGGTTCTCTTCATCAGTTTATTGAGTCTCTTTCTGTCTCTGTCCATACTGCCTGCCCCCCAGCACACGATGGCAAAGTGCAGTGCAGAGGCCAACACAGAATCATAAAAAGTCCGCAGCAGAGCCCTGTTCACTCCGAAGGACCTCAGTTTCCTCAGTAGGTGGAGGCGACTCTGGCTCTTCTTGAACAGGGCGTTGTGTGTCGAGTTTGTTGAGTTTGATATTGAGGTGAACAACCAGGTACTTAATAGAGTCCACTATTTCATTTTCTAATTCCCAGATGTGGGTTGTGAGGGTGTCCTGCGGAAGTCAACCACTATTTCTTTGGTTTTCGTGGTGTTGAGCAGCAGGTAGTTTTGCTCACGCCAGTCAATAAAGTTTATGATGACCCACCTGTATTCCAGATCGTTCCCTTCAGACATACAACAAACAATGGCGGTGTCATCAAAGAACTTTTGCAGGTGACAATGTGTGGTGTTATGGGTGAAGTCCGATGTGTAAAGTGTGTATAGGAATGGTGAGATTACTGTTCCTTTGGGGGTCCCTGTGCTGCAGACTACCACATCAGACACACAGTTGTATAATCGCACATATTGTGGTCTGTCGGTCAGGTTGTCTGTGGTCCATGCAGCCAGCTGTTGGTCCACTCCTGCATCCTCCATCTTCCTCCGCAACAGTGACAGTCTGATGGTTTTAAAAGCACTGGAGAAGTCAAAGAACCGTCTCACACTCTCACAGTGCTCTTGGGGGACTCCAGGTGGGAAAGGGCCTGGTGCAGCAGGTAGGTGACGGCGTCATCCACCCCAAAACCTGGACGGTAGGTGAATTGCACCTGGGAGTGGAGATGCCGGAGGATGATCCTCTCCATGGTCTTCATGAGGTGGGAGGTCAAGGCCACAGGTCTGTAATGGTTCGGTTCACTGGGATGAGCCTTTTTAGGAACCAGAACCACACAGGAGGTCTTCCACAGGGTGGGGACTCTCCCCAGCTTGAGGCTCAGATCGAATAAGTGTCGGACCACCTCACTGAGCTGGTCCGCACACTCTCTGGGCAGTCTGGAGCAGAGTCCATCCAGGCCTGTGGCTTTCCTGGCCTTTGTCTTCCTGATCTCCCACCTCACCTGGTCTATAGTGATGGAGAGGGGGACAGGAGGTAAGGACTGGTGGGGGGCTTCTTTGATAGGAGGTGGGTTGTGGTGAGATGGTTGAGGGACAGGGCCGATGTTGGTCTCAGCAGGGGAGGGTCTGGTGAGCTGGGGGGATGGAAGGAGGGACAGTTTGAACGACTCTGAACCCACCACACTGGAGAGGCTTGAAGAGGGACCTGGATGGGAGGGGGCTGGAGACAGGGCAGAGTCAAACCTGTTGAAATGTAAATTCAACTCGTTTGCCCAGCCCTGGTCTCCATCCACAGACTGCATTACCTCCTTTGTACCATGGCCTGAGATAGTGTTCAGGCTATTCCACACGTCTCGGATGTTGTTGTTCTTCAGACGCCATTCCAGTTCCCTCCTGTAGCTGTCCTTACTCCTCCTGATGTTGTATTTGAGCTCCCTCTGGACCCTCCTGAGCACTTCTTTGTCCCCTGAGATGAAGGCTCTCCTCAAAGAAGTCCCTCAGCCGCTCACATGTGTCCTCAGTTCCTACCTTCACTGTTTTCTTCTGTGCAGGCAGCCTCCATAGCTGGATGGATGAGGTTGTGATCAGAGCGGGGGGTTATTGTTCATTGTGTGGCATTTGATATACTGTGTGAAGTTAGGGAGAGTGGTAGAGAGGGAGGCATGATTAAACTCCCTTGAGATGATGATCAGGGCCTGGGAGTGTTTGGTCTGCCGCTTGCACACTGTCCTCTGTATGGTTTCACATGCAGCAGTAGCATTGGGGGGTTATACACAGTCAAAAACAGGATGTGTGAAAACTCCCACGGGTTGTAATAGGGCCGAAGGTGTCATTCCACATGGACATTTCCCATTTAGACGCTTTTTATATTAAATTGTAATTTATTTATTATTTTGATCTCAAGTCTTTTTATTGTATTTTGACATGAAACAAACAATGTAGCTCCCTCAGTAACTTGCAGAGACGCAGTTTTGTTTCAATTACAGGGCGTTGTTTATTACAGCTTCGTCCC
>JAPSES010055351.1:0-11605 GCA_029822895.1 Maxillicosta whitleyi | reverse complement strand
AACCCATCAAAAATAATTATTCAATGATTTTTTTGTCCGCAAATTACTTGTATCACTTGAGTGCTCCTTGCAGCTCTATTAAATTGCCAGTTTATAGAGAAAACAAAAAGCAGATGAGTGTTGTAATAGCAAAGTGCAATGTTCCTCATAAAGCCCCTGCGTAGTGTGGAGTGGATGCTGCATTAGTGCGGTAGCGTTGCAGGTGTGTGTGATAGACTATAGCACTCATTTATCTGTTGTCCTAAATATTTCCTTGCTCCCCCACTGCCCAACTTTAACTTTAGTGCTGTTCAGGATATGCAGCTTTGCACATCCTGTACATGAACGGCTAAGTCTCTAATCACACTGGTCACACAGGCCTGACCAGACCTGTGGATTTAGGATTAGGATTTAGTGTTAAAGAAATGAATGCAGGGGAAGGCCAGACTGTAATTGTAGTATGAATGAACAGTTTAAGAGCCTTATAAGGCTGAATCCTCATGGTGTGAACAGGTGTAAAAGCTTATCTGCAAGCACAAACATGTCGGTCTTGGTATTTGTGCTGGTTCAAAACAATTTCTGTGATTTTGTACTTTGGATGCCTTTATTTTGTTATGCGTTTGAAATTTGTTAAAGTATTAACAGTATCAGTGGAGCCTCTGAATAAAGGATCAGTCAAAGTAGTTTACTTACACTGAGTTTCTCTCTGGCACATGTTTCTTTTTAGTTATATATCTGAAATCCTGCGTCTTTTACTTTTGGATGTGCAAAAACGCTACGACAAAATCCTCATGCATCAATATTTTTCCCAGCTTTTTTCAACCCCCCCCCCCCCGAAAGTACCAAATATTCAACAGTTTTCAGGATTTTAACTCTGGTGTAAGAGCCAGCTGTAACACACACGCTAATGTTTGGGCTGTTGTGGGAGATGAGGACCATTCTCAGGTGACCGAAAATGAAAACTTGGGGAGACTAGGTTCCTGAAAAGAAGGGTGTGAACAGTTTCAGTTTGGGGCTTTCAATACAATATGGAGGTGTACCACATGAATATATGTAGTCTTATGTGAAGAATGCAAACACTCACTGTGCTAACGTTTAAAAGAGATTCACACTTTGTGCCTCAATAGATCATCAGTCAATAGTTAGTGAGATTAGAGCCCAGCCAATATGGCATTATTGGGGGCAAAAAATCCCCCCAAAAACTATATCCAATATTTTGGCCAATAAAATACACAAAGATATTGGTGGATACACACTACTGGTCAAAAGTTTTTGAACACCCCAATTTTTCAAGTTTTTAATTAAAAAAAAAAAAAAAAATTCAAGCAGTTCAAGTTCAATGAACAGCTTGAAATGGTGCAAAGTGGTGAACTGCCAGAGGTAAGAAATAAAGGTAAGGTAAAAATACTGTAATTAATTTGTTTTTGACCAACTGTTAACTTTCCCTTGACCTGCCCAACTACCATCTTGAAAAATGTCGGCCATCTTCAATATTCAATGACAATTTTCAATTATCCAAAAGACATTTACAATCTACTATGTATGGTAAAGGGATTCAAGCAAATTTGTCTGAAATGTCATATTATATCCATCACTCATGATAAAACAGTTGTTGCTGGTAGCCAAAAATGGGTGCGATGTTGCTGGGGCAGCAGCCTCAGCAAAGAAGTCCAGACAGCCCCCTGTCCCCAGCCACTTCCACCAGCTCTTCTGGTGGAGTCCTGAGGCGTTCCCAGGCCACTCGTAAAAAGGCTGTACTACTATTGTAGATTTTGAATTAATGTTTAAATGGAACTTAATTGTAAAACAAGACTACAGGTGTGCTTTGGCCATATTGTATTTTCATGTGTGTTTTGTTTTTTTTAGATTTGGATTTTATTTTTATTGAATAAGAGTTCATTGTACTTCACATCCCTTTTGTATGTTTTATATAACAATACAAATCAGTTAGTAGTTTGAAGAAATACAACTAGCTTGCTATTTTTATTTAGAGATATTGAAATTGTCAAATATGTGCATGTTGAATGCTGGTTTTTCAATTTTCTTCCCTGTATCTATGACAATATGACACATAAAAGGGCACTTACTGCAGATCACATAATCACTGTAGTTTTGTCACATCATACAGACCTAATATTGAGAGTCTGGTTTGACATGGATGTAAGCTGCACCCTGACTAGCTAGTGAAGGTAGATAACAGCTAGATTGCGAATTCTGTCTTGTAAGGAAGAAATTAAATTTATACACTTCAGGGGTTCATTTGATTTTCAAATGGTTTCAGGTAGACAGTTTGTACAGTTCGTGTTATCAAGTCACTTTGTTTATGCATAAATTGGGTCCCAAAATAATGACATTTTCAGTGGAGTAGCTTTTAACCTTGCTGCTTACCAGCTTGTTATGTAGAAAGTTGGAGATGACTCGTCAACTGATCTCTTACAGAGTTGTGATGCAACTTTTCAACATTTCCTCAGACAGGAAAAAGGACTCTGTCAACAGCATCAGCATTGACTAGAAGCAAATGCCACAATGAATGTGACTTAAGGTTAAAGTAGAGAATTTCTCAAATCCCTGCAGCAGACCCATATTTTGAGTTTCCTTTGTTTAATTTCTCCACTGGTCCAGAGAAACTGAGGAATGTCAAAGATGTTCACACTATTGTGGATTAAGTGAAGTCTTTTTTTTGACATTGGCTGTGTGCATAAGAAACATACTCTGCTGAAGTGAATGGGCATAGGTCTGAGCAATATGGCCTAAACAAGCACTTGTATAATTATTATTATCATTACTATTATTATTATTTCTTCCCAGTTAAAAATCTGTAAAGTGTGAAAGTTCAAAAGTTTTATTATTTTGTGATTTAAAATTTATAACAGTTTTATTAGCACTTATGGTGCAAATATTTCTTATTTTGAAATTTTAGTCTGCAAGATGAAAAGTATATAAATCAGTCTGTTTTTTTTCTTTTTTTAAATTCAAATTCTTATTTAAAACAGTCTCACAACATATTACACAATCCAACTTTGATACAAAGTATATTGTTCCTTTTTTTTTTTTTGAAGAAAGAAAAAAGGCTATATATTCCATATGGCAAAAATAAAATTTCAGATCTTGATTGATTCTTTACATGATTTTTTCTTTTTAAAATCTAGAGTTCATAGACATTCATGGAGGGAGCATTAGTTTCTTACAGCTGTCGGATGAAGTCCATGAAGCCATTCATATCGCAAGAGCAACTTGAGGCCTCCTTGGAAAATTATGCGATTTTGTGTCGTATGAAGACTGTACAGTTGTCATGTTCTTTATAAGGGTGCCTTGGGACTTTCACTCATCTATATAGTTGTGATAGTGTTTATTATATAGTTACATAGAAGGTAGTTTTTCTATCCTTTGTAGGAACACTTTCAGTGGTAGTATATCCACTGATAATACTTGTACTTGCAGTAGTAGTATTAACAGTTATGGCCATTTGTTCTGGTTGTTGGTAATTATACTAGCAGTAGCTGATCTACATTTTGACAGATTGAGTTCAGTTTGCTGTGCATCAGCTGCATCCATGTGTCGCCCCCTACTTCCTCCCTTCTCCTCCTCTCCTCTAGTCTCTCTCTTTCTCACTCTTTTTCTTTTCCTTTTCCCTCTCTCCTTAACCCCAACTGGTCAAGGCATACAGTCATCCTGTAGGAGTCAGGGTCTGCTTGAGGTTTCTGCCTGTCAAAAGGAAGTTTTTCCTTGCCACTGTTATCACTCACAAGCATTTGCTCCAGGAAGATTTTGTTGGGTTCTGTAAATTGGTTTGAGAGTCTTGTTTGAACTAGCTCTATATGTAAAGTGTCATTAGATAACTTTTGTTATGATTTGGTGCTATATAAATAAAATTTGATTGATTGTTTCCTACGTCATATCTATGGCCACTTGAATGAATTTCTTGGTCGTAAGGTGGACATATGGCACCCCTTTGTGCAACTCACAGCACTCTCAAGTTGTTGGTAGGAATATCTTACTCTTTTTCTGAATATTTACATTGATATGTAAACAGTGGCTGTATACTAAAAGTCCTGTGTCGTGATCATTGTATCCAAGAAGAAGAGGAAGATCAAGTGGTTGTGGCTGCTGCTTTGGTCCGGCAGGAGCAGAAGAAGAGGGACATTCTAAAATGTCATGTCCACTTTCATCTCTTAAAAAATCTAAACGAAAAGCCCAGAATTATGAATGCTGTCCACATTAAGCATTTTCCTCCCGGTAAGTGCAAAAAAAAAAAAAAAATCAGTCTAATCTTAAAGTATAGTTTTTTTTTTTTTTTTTCATTCATCTACTGAACCGCTTTATCCTGGACATGGTCGAGGGGTTGCTGGAGCCTATCGCAGCATTAGAAATGTCCATGCGTAGTTTGGTGATGATTGATTGCTGTTTTTAGACATCAAGCCTATGTTAATCTATTTTGCTTTAAGTGTTTTAGAATGTCTTGAAGAAGATGCAGAGACGACAGAGATATTGGTGGGTGCAGGCATGAATATAGAGCAGCCTCTATGAACACTAAGATCTAGCTCACTGCAACCCTCCTGTTATTATTCCATTATTCAAGTTAGAGGAACATTGATGTATGAAGTAATGTGGTGTCAAGTCAAATTATTAAAATTTGGTTAGCATGTGCTTTATGAGCTTGGGATCATGTGCTGTCCATGGTACTGAATATGAGACAGAATTACTGAGTGGGGTTGGGTGGGTGTCGGGAGAGAGATAGCAAGTAAATGATGGTTCCACATTGACAAGAAGGACAGACAAATGTTGGCCTCTACCTTTGAGTCCTACAGCCTGTGCAGTGAAGGTGACGTCCTGAGGGGAGCCATTTGAGGGAACAGCAGGAGTGATGGGTCCTTAAGAATCTTGTCCACTTTCTTTGTGGTCTGTTGCTCACAAAGGGTGGAGAGGGCTATTACAAGGAGCTTGATAATTTTAAAGCAGATCGTGACAACACTCAGCAGCTGTTTTTTTTTTTTCTCAGATAGAAATAAAGTGAAACAACAAATAAAAGGGAAGGTAATAATGTTTTCTATGAAGGAGTGGTAAAAGGTTGAGGATGTTTTTGCTCACATTGAAAGACTTCCGCTTCTGCATGAGATACTGTCATTGCTGGATTTTTTTCTGAATCTCATTTGTGTTGAGGTCAAACCTCAGCTGCTGGTCAAAATATTTGCATTTTTCCGCCACCTCCTCAGGCTCCCCATGAATGATGAAGACTACGGCCTCAGATAGTTCCCTTTGTAAGAGAAAGTCACTGCTATCGCTTTGCTCTTACCCATATTCAGTTCAAGGCATGACTATGGCTCAGTTGATAGAGCTGTCCAATGATCAAAGGGTTGGCGGTTCAAATCCTGGCTTCCACTGTCCACTTGTGGACATGTGTTGAGGTGTCCTTGAGCAAGACACTGAACCCTAAATTGCTCCCAGTAGGGTCTGACATAGCAGTGCCTTGCATGGTACATTAGCATAGTAGCTGCCTACTGGTGTATCAGTGTGTGTGTGAATGGGTGAATGTGAGGTTTTGTAAAGCGCTTTGAGTACCAAGGTGTAGAAAAGCGCTATATAAGTGCAGTCCATTTAGACAGTCATGTGATTCAGTGAGAGATGAAGTGTGGTGGTGAGATGAGCCTGACAACAAGGACAAGAGGACCGTGTTTTTGTTGAACTTCACCAGTTGGGTGGGTCGGTATCCGTGTAAACGATAAATAGAAGAGAGGAGGGTGAACCAGTGGTGTGATCTCTTATCACCCACTCCAAGTTCTTCATCACAAGAGATGTTAGGACAATAGGCCTGAGGTTGTTTGGGACCCTCACATTGCTTCTTTTTGGGGGAAGGGGATCACTGTTGAGTGTTTCTGTAGCTGAGGGACTGAGGAAGTAGCAAGAGAGTTGTTCAGCACAACGTCTCAGAGCGCAGCTGTAGATCTTGTCAGGTCCAGGTGCTGTGTTAACTTTAGTCCTTCCTCTTGATGCCTCTCACCACGTCTTCAGCACTTAATATTGAGTACAGAGCCACTGGCTTTTAGGGAAGAGAAGGTTGTTCTAAGCCAGGTGCTGTTATCTGTCTCAAATCTTGTAAAAAAGGAATTGAGGTCATTTGGCAGTGATGCTGGACTACTGCCCTCCACTTGGATGACTTTTTGTGAGCTGGAAGTTGTCTTCACAGTTGAATTTTTGTATGACTTACCTATATTGATCTGTTTCACTGACAGCCAAAGAAAAATTTTGGATTTTTCTTGTTGATGAGAGCTTTGAGTTTTTTCATCACTGATTGTTCATTATTGGGAAAAATGGTGAATGTTTTGATTCACACTAAACTTAATATATGATGATACAATGTCCACCTACTTATTAATGTTGCTAGTAGGAGCTATTAGGTTGCACCACTCAATGGCTTTAAAGCATCCTCGTAGCTAGTTGATACTGTCACTTGTCCATTGCGTGACATTTTTAACAAACTTCTCTGCTCTCCTCACAAGTACATAAAGGCGATGCAAGCAGAATGGTGGTATGATCAGTAGATCCAAGTGGAGGCAGGGCAACAGATTTTTATGCATTAGAAAGAGCTTTAGGCATTTATCAGGAGTCTACTCCATGCAGGTGGTACATGTGACATACTAATAAAAAAAACTGGTACAAATTATCAGCACTGCAGTGGTTAAAATAGTCAAGGATGAGCCGGGGGACATGATTTGTAACCTGTTAATCACATTCCTGATGTGGTCTGAAGCTGCAGCTGCCTTTGCTTTAGGGCGGACGTAAACCAAAACATAGCTGGTGAAATTCCCTAGTGATATAGAACGGATGAAGGGAAACGGCCAAGAGTTCAGTGTCCATGGTGCACAGTCTTTCCGTCACCATCACAGTAGTACACCACTGTTTGTTGACATACAGTGGATACACTGCCCAAAGCCTACACTCTTTCTTGCCTGTCAGCTGACTATTGCAGATGAGCCTCATTAGTGTACCAAAGCCATCTATATGCAGAAACCTGACACTGTTATTACTGCTAAGCCAGGATTTGGTAAATGCCAATATTGCAGCAGTCCTGTATTTGTGCGTTTATGCCAAGATACCTTGAAGTTTGCCTTATTGCGTTATGTACATTGGCTAGGATGACTGAAGGAAGCAGCTGGTATTTAACTCTCTCCTGTTTGAATCTGGCTCTCACTCCATTCTTTTCATTTATCCCTCCCCTCTTGGTTCTGTTGGTGTCCAAGTCATAGCTGGATGAGTGACCTCGTAGTATACCCTCTGGATCCTTCGCTGTGTCAGACCTGTAGCAGGAAGTCCTTGGAGTATGTAGCATGCTGGATAGTTGTCATCCCCTCTGAATAATCTACAAAGTGCACAAGTTGCAGAATTGCCAGTATAAAAACAGTCCCAGGCAATCCAAAAATGTCCTATACTTAAGAATAATGAAATAGGTTTAAAACAAATAGATAAAAGAAGTTAAAAAGTAAAAGATAGAACTATTCAGTGAGCAGACCAGTCAACCACACGAGTAGTGACCCAGAACGCAGACCCTTTTGGACATTCAGAGGTTCCATAGACTCGTACGGGACCCCTAATAACAATGTAATGTGTTTTTGTGATCTACTTCTGGCCATTGCAGGAAAGTGGAGTGCTGGAATGTCCTGTGGTGGTTATAGGTTGTTCCTAAGACATTGGTTACGGCGCCCTATGACAGGGGTTTTGTAGCTCGTTTGTAGAAAACCAGAAACGTAGAAAAAGGTCATCCACTTGGCTATGAACTTAGGAATGGTCTATGTATGAAATTGTTCATAAATCATTTGCACAGTGTTCATAGTAGTTCATAATGGCATTTGTGACTGAGGCATAACTTGCAAAATTTCAATCTCCGAGAAAGTCATGCAAATGAACCGATCTGTGAAACGCAGTTATTCTGAATTACAGTAATTGCAGTTGTGGATTTCCTGCTATATTGAGTCAAATTATCTCCTGTGAATTAGGTCATTGCTTGCGACTCAAATCACTCTGTGTATAATAAATTCTGTAAATATAATGTCGCTAGTATTAGCAGAAGGTAGTTTACTGTATATAGTGTGCCCATGACTTGTCATGACACATTGGGGGATATTTTGAGTTATTATAGGGTATCATAATTTTCACTCTACAAGACAACAATTCATATTCACTGTACAATACCAAACCTCCAGATAAACTTCATAATTCAAAATGACTCAAAAATACTCCTCTCTACCACAAACAGATCATCCACATTTAGGTTTTCTAACTTTCACAGGACCTGTATTTCTTTGTGTGACTGTCACCTCTGCAGCAGTTATCACAGTAATTTAATTTCCTACTTTTTCAGCATAGTTCAAATACAGACTCATGGTATATTTGTCAGTTGAGTGCTACAACCTATTTATTAATATGTCTGTGGTTGTGTGTCATAACTGTTGTGTTGACCTGTGGACTTTTTAAGCAAGTGTTTTTTTCTGGTGGGTACCAGCTAATGATTTTCACAGTTTTTGGAAGCAGAAGGAAAATGAAAATCTGTTATGAGGGCAGAGAGAGGGAGTGATGAAGGAATGCTGTGTTTCCCCAGAATGCACTGCCGGTGGGTAGAAGTGATGCAGGAATGTTGTGAATGATGAAAGTGGAGTGGTGGATTTTTGTCACATGGTGTTGGATCTACAAGTGTAAATGTCTTTTTTTGTGCTGCCCTTGTGCAGTAGCTTTGTACTGGGAACACACACATACTAGGGTTACATGATATTGGAAAAAACTGACATTGCAATCTTGTTATATGAAAAAAATATTTAAGAGGATATAATAGCTGTGTGGTGCCAACGTAAATAATAATTAAAAAAAAAAACTAGTTGGCCAGGTGGCAGTTCTGGTAGATAGGCCTATATATCGGTGTAAAGGATAAACAGAGGAGGGGAGAGGACACACCCTTGTGGTGAACTAATGATGTGACAATGTCTGTTCAGGGTGGTGCTGCCTGTGGCAGTGAAAGGGAAACTTAATGCTCACTACGGGTGTAACAGTACAGGTGGCCCACGTTTCAGACTGTACTTCGAGTTTTGGGTGAGGGCTTCAATTCAGTTTCAGTATGTGTCTTGTGCCAAAGAAAACATTTTTTTTCTCTCCCAAAATTATTATTTTTTTTCTCAGCAAAAACTGAATTTTACAGTAGGAAAAAATTATACCACTTTGTGGAATATAGAACCCCTTTCTGTACTGAATAATAGAACCCTTTCTTATTCATTGGCTACTTTTATACAGGAGTATGAAACAGGCACGTGCAAACAAGGCCCAAAAGGGGCTTTTTTTTTTCTTTTTTTTTTAATTGATTTTTTTTTTAAAGGTTTTTATATCAGATGATAAATCAATCTAAATCAAATCACATTTTTTTTTCGAGCTTACATTTTTTGTTCTCAAGTTAATTGTGAGGACATCAGACGGTTATTTTTCATTTTAATATGATTTATTTTCTGCCAGATATTATACATGACATGACTTGCAATGATGTTCATCAGGGTGCACAGCAGTGACACAAGTATACCGGAAGAAGCAATAGACAAAGTCAGTTATTTCAAACTGTTTCTGGGTCATGCATGAAAAACCACTTATTGGGTTTATAGATTGCCAGTGACCAAGAATAGATGTTACATTTACAATAGATGAATACATTTTTCCTTTTTCTCATTTGTGGTTTGTTTTCCATTATGGTGGCATTGAGATAAATCATGTGACCCCTGGCATCATTTGTCATCTTTCTACGCAGGGGAAACTCTGCACATGGATTCTGCTTGCGGCCACCCTGCTTTTCAAGCGTTGTTCACATAGGCTACATGTACTGTATGCGTTTGGTACACCTCTGTATTGTATTGAAGGCCCTGAATCGAAAAACCATTCACTACAAATGAATGCACCGTCACACCCCTAATTTTCACACAGCTATTTTGTATGTAACTATGTAAAGTTGTCAGTAAAGTTCATTTAAAAAACAAAAAAACAAACGCATAAGATGAGTGATCCTCATGTGGTTATATTTAAATTGGGGGATCTGTCCGTGGAGACCGACCCACCACATGCTGGAGGGATTATATGTCTGGGCTGGCCAGGAATGCCTTGGGATTCCCCCGGAGCTGGTGGATGTAGCTGGGGAGAGGGCTGTCTGGGCCACAAGACAGTATGATACGGATTCATGCATGGACAATATAAGATGACTGAACCCTGTGCAGTTAAATGCGTGGAAAAGGGTTGTACCAATACATCGATTATTAGATTCATGGCAGTGCGACGCGTCGGCACGTCATCACAAGGGGAGCCAATGGCAGCGCACTCAAACACACGCACACAAAAGCAGTAGACAGATGAGAGAAAATACAGATAATAATTCAGAGTAGGTTATCGCCTGACCGGGCAAGTCTGCATAAGTTCTACTGGCCCACCTGCTATTTTTACTGGGCCCGGGCAATCGGGCAACTGTTACTGTTGGACACTGCATATTGACCAATATCAATATTGTCATTCTAAGCCTCATGATAGGATCCTTTACCAGCAAACTGTCACTATGACATGTTATCAATAAAGCAATGAACTAAAGGAAGTAAACATATTATGGAAATGTTTTACAATGTAATACATGCTCACATGTGTGTAAGGACTGTATGTGCGAGAGTGTGTTGTTGCTTGGTGAACAGTTGTGTAGTTGTGTGTCTCCCTCCCCATCATATGTTACCATGGGGACAGGAGGTAACTGTGTGTGTCCTGAACTGTCAGCCAGTAGCTTTTATCAGACTCTGCAGGCTCATAAACACTGTTAAATCTCTGCATCTCTGTCGTATTGTTGTTGTTGACTTTCTGTTTTCAGTTAGAGCTTATGATTCAAAGTCAGTCAGGGCTCAGCTGTGTGGATCTAATGGTGTGTCATGCAATTTCATAATTAAATGTGTGAATTTCCGGTTTTACATTCTATAAACTGACATCCAAGTGCTGATGTCTGAGTTTGACAAATGTGATTTATTTATTTTTTTTAATGTTTTACTGTCATTCTTGTATTAAAGTATTCTTCCATAACAGTTTTCTCTTGCTTTGGGATTGTTCAATAGAGTAACTGCAAATAAATATTATTTTAATGTATTGAAATGTTGACAAGGGCTTTCATAAATTCCTATGTTGCATCTCCCCTGGGCGATTTACTTGTGTATTGGCAATCTAGAGCAATGACAATCCACAATATCATATTCAGAGGCAATTGCACAGCACTAGTGTGAATGTGACAGCGAATGAATAATGGATCAATAATATAAAGCACTTTTAGGTGCCTTGAAAAGTGCTATAGAAATCAAATCTATTATTATTTTTATTTTTATTAGTCTGTGCTGTGTCTTTGTTCACATAACTGTCTGCCTTGTCCTCACTGGATGTATTTTTCTTGTTTCAGTTCTACCTGCAGGACACTAAAAGTAGCAATGGAACATTCATCAACAGCCAGCGACTGAGTCGTGGCTCAGAGGAAAGCCCCCCCTGTGAGGTCCTCTCTGGAGACATCATTCAATTTGGAGTTGATGTCACGGAAAACACACGCAAAGGTACATTCCAATAAGACCACAAAAGAACAGTTTGT
>JAPSES010055341.1:0-11605 GCA_029822895.1 Maxillicosta whitleyi | reverse complement strand
ATACATGTAAATGTTTACAGAGTTGTGAGTATTTATTAGATATTATGATAGTATTTTACAGATTTGACCCACTTTAAATTGAATTGTTCTGTCTATGGCCCCTGAAGTAAAATGATTGTTAATATCTTAGTTTAAATTTAGCATTAAACAAAGTCATCATAAGGGCCGGACTGGACCCTTAGGCGGGCTGGTGTTGGCCCCTGGGCTGCATGTTTGAAACCCTTGGATTAAACACTTAACATAATCGGAATAAACTGAAGAGACAAAACACAACCCCTACCCCTCTCTGAATACACATGTTTAAATGATGCCGTTTGAGGCTGTAAACACTGTGCAGGTCCCTTGTTGTACCTGTAGTAACAGACCACGGTGACGCAGATGCACAGAGTACAGCAGCACACAGTCATGGAGATGAGGAAAGCCAGCCAGTGGGGGTTTCCCTCTGTCAAAACCATAAAAATAAATCAAATCACCACAAATGAACCTTCAGTTCATAAAGCCCTTGGGGGTGACAATAGTGCTCATGCTACCTGAAGGAGGAAGTGGGGGTAAGGTGGGCTGCAGGTCCCTATTACAGTAGTCGGTGTAGCAGCACTCAATGGTCCTCCTGGGTTTAGCGTAGCGCGAGTCCTGTCAGGAAAACCAATCACACAATCAATATGTGAAGCCAGTTCAACATCACAACCTGTTATAAATCTGTCTGATGAGCTTCAGACCTTTCATATAATGGCGCCGTTCTGGTGTTTGTGAGCGTGTACGTACCTTGCACTGGAAATGAGAGCCTTCATACTTCATACAGCCGGAGGTGAGGATGGCGTCTCCGTGCTCATCCTCCTCGATGATGGCAAAACATGCACCATTAGTCCTGTACAGACATGAACGGTCCGTCAGCACATCCTCCATTTACATTAACATGTAACAGCGCAGTAACATACTCTACCGAGGGTGCACTAATAGATGATATGCAACTGTTCTGATAAATTTGTAATATTTTAGTCATTTTCCGAGAAAAATATTTGAAAAGTTAAATGTTTGATATTAAGTAGAATACTGTAATTTTAGGTTTTTGTTCTGATATTTGAAAACTCTAAACATTTGACCTTGGTTAAGTGAAGTGCTGATGTTTTCTGATCATAATAAAAAGCTGATTGACCCTCAAAGACCCAAACATATCTACTGATGTTTAAAAACCTAAACTCAAAACAGGGAAACACTTGGGGTAAAATGCCGGATGCATCCGTAGTCCCTGTGGTGAACATGGAAGCTCTTAGTCTTTTACAACATTGGTTCACCAATAAAACCTATGTAATTTAGCAAATGACTGGTTGCAGATGCTTGTTTTTATGTGAAATTAATGATTATTTTGCTGAAAATGCCAAGTTGTCTTTAATTCTCTGTGCTTTGATATAATAATTAATAATAGAATCACATAAATACAAAATCTAAATAATAATATGAAAATAATTAATAATAAAATCTATTTGGAAGTCACCAGAAAAACTGTTCTGGGTCTTCATGGGTTAATCTAGGATGAACTGGACTAGACACTTGTGCTCATCTTTGAAGGTAACTGCCAAAAGAGGATGACGGGTTTCTTTGAAGATTAGTTGTATGGACATTTGTCTCTTATATCTACTTCCCACTACTTATAAAAGTCAGTAAAGCCAACAAAACGGTATTTTTTTCTGTGCGTTTGCTGACGTCCTTGACTGGCAGCCAGCTGTAAACTCACATGCAGGTGCTGTTGGTGGCGTCGTCAGGACAATGCCCGGAGCAGTAACAGCTGAGGAAGCGGGCAGCATCTTCAGGTGCAATGGTGGAGTCGTCACCGGGCCGCCGAGGTTCAGGTTTCACCCCCGTCCCCTGTAGGACATGGTCTGGGTTCTGACCTGCAGCTGGGCACGCACAAGGACAACACACTTTACTTATGGAGCAGGTTGATACAGACGGCCATAACAACACGTTTACAACACTTTTACTTTTTCTTTGAGAAAATATCCAACCTTCTGTGCATTTGGATCTAGTATCTACTTCAATCAAAGGAGTTCCCACCTCCAGATGATGAACAGGGGTCAGATTCATGGTAGTGAACCTAGGTTTTGAGTGCAGGTTATAGGAACAGAGCTGAAGCTTGGAGGGAAACATTCCTCCTCTATCAGCAGGACAGCAGTGTGTGGAGCCAGAGGAGGAGGAGGAGGATGAAGCTCCATATAAGGACCACAGGCTATTTATACTGACCAGCTGCACTGCTTACTTCACTCTTTGATCAAGGTGAGATTTCAGTTGTGACGCACAAGGTTTCAGTGAATACTCACAGATACAAGCAGGTCCAAGGTCACAACACATCAGTGACACAAGGTAACAAAGTGATACGTGCAAACCTCATTGTTCTTTTTTTTTTCTTTTTCTAAAACGTGGAAACAACAAAATGCATAACATTCATTTAATATCTATTAGTTACTGGTGAGTACCGATAATACTGATGTTGTGGAAGTGACTCTTCCTCCTGCATTTTTAGAATTTATGAAAATTTTATTTGTAGTTATTTTTGTTTTTACTTGTTTTTTTATCTGTTAAAGTGTGTTTTTGAATGTGCTGGGTGTGACAAAGACATTTCTGTTTTTACTTTGAACACACAATCAATCAATCAATCCAATCAATGATATGATATGTCCTTAAGTCATAATCCTGCCAGTAGAGGGCTTTTTTTTTTAATGTAAAGTAAATGCATTATTCTTTTTCTAGCTAACATTTTATTAAGTTTTTATTTTAATTACAAATGACTGTATAGTGTTTTGGACTGGTTTACCTGTCTTAGTCTATTAAATCAGCATTTCATTTTTAGATAAATATTAGTTTTAGATTCTCTGCAAACTTTGCAAAATTTAAAGTTTAAGTTTATCTGTAAATTGTGCTGAATTTTGGGCTTTTCTATCATATTTCCACATATTTGCTCATTTTCATCTCCTATATGAACCTTCCTGAAATCTTTCAACATTTTAAGTGTACAAACATATATAGATATATACATATATATTATAGACGTGTGTGTTTGATTGTAGTTTGTTAAAAAAAAAAAAAAAAAAGAACAGGAGAAATTTAGATACAAATAGAAGATTCTGTGAAAATGTTGGGCTGGTAAATACCCCATAGCGAGGGCAGATTCACTGAAACAGCTTTGAAGTTTCTGAAACGTGTCGGAGGAAGCCAGAGAGGAGAAATCTAACTCTTATCAGTCCACCTTTACTGACTTCTATGTTTATCTCCATTCCTCCTTTAATCCCTTTACATCCATCACGCAGGGAGGGGATTTGTGATTTACTTCTTTCCTTTTCTTTGAAACTCTTGGCCCCGCTCTTCCCTCCTTCCCTCTGAACTCGCAGTAAAAACACAAGGTGTGTGGACGTGCATGTTGTCATGTCTGGACATGAACTATGTGCACACCTACATTTTGAGCTGCCTAGTCACCGTGGTAACGGCCTGTCTGGAGAACCAGAGGAAGGAGCTGTGATGCCATGACGTCTACATCACACTGAGCTGAGTCGGCATCTGCAACCATTAATAACCTTCATCCCAATCCGTCTGAATTTAAGTCTCAGGCCACTGATTTTATAATTATTACTCCTCCAGACGGTGTTGTCTATGTATGTGTGAGGTCATTTATTTTATTGTTCTGTGCTGCAGAGAAAGCTTTGTCTTAAAACCATTAAAACAATTCAGCGAGCCTTGTCATTTTGCTCAATCACGTGTGATTTTTAGAAGGGAACACTAACTTTAACAAACAGCCACAAAGTTGAATATTGACAGTTACAGGAGGCAGTAGAGCATATTTCACCTCATTCAAGTGTGGTTGCAAAACTCAACTCAAACTACAAAAAAGTCTCCTGACCTTGACCTGCAGTGTTTTGTCATCTACATTTGTTGGCTCATTTCTTTAACCTCCTTCAAATCTGTCATGTTGTCATGTTACTCCAGCCTTAGGCCCTGTGCAGACAAACACCATTTGAGCTGTATCCACAAAAGTTTTGGAGTGGATAGACCTTTCGTCCACATGAAACTGGCATTTTCAGTCACTGGAACTGGAACTTTTTGAATCCGGGTCCCAAAGTGGATAACTCTGAAACCAAGGTTTTGTGTCTTCATCTGTACAACCAAACTACAATTTTTCTAACAAGATGATGTCATAGCCCCACCTCTCTAACCTTTCTCTAACCTAGAAGCTTCACAACAACAACAACGGTGGACTACAAACTAATGTTTGTGACTAATGTTCTTCTATTGAGCTAATTAGAAATATTGATTCAAAATCTTCAGCTACTTTTTCACTACAAAGAGCAACAAACAACCATAGCTAACAACATTCTTTTATTTTGCAGGTCATAATTTGACTAGATGACGAGTCGTTACAATAGTCAATGACTGGTCGATTAATGATACCTTCTACCAACTAGTGTAGTGTCTCAATTTCATCTTAACTGTAAATGTTGTATCATAGGCTCTGACAATGATCATAAACACTGTACGTCACACAAAGACACACAGAGCTTCCTGCTCTCAATAACCTTTAACCTCTCACAGCCTCAAGCACATAAAACAAGTGTTTTATCATTAAAACATCATCACAGACAGCTGCCCACTGTCTTGCCTTCTTTGTAGGCCCTGCATTGAGGAGTTGGTGGGTGTGGAAGGCGGCTGTGCTGAAGCTGAAATGGCTCCTGCCTCTGCCTGTGTGTGTTTCCATCCACATGTGTGTTTAATTGTGCCGGCAGTCAGAGTGGAGACTGAGGTCTGGCAGAGAGCACGCTGGGAAATCAGACTCTCTCCATGTGCTCTTAAAGTCACAGTGCTATTTACTTCCATCCACCAAGTAACAGCAGCATGACAAAAGTGACCTGTGGCTGGTCAGCCGACCTTCAGCTGCCGTCCCGTCCAGACCATAGATGATAGACAGATCAACAAAAAAACTAAGATTTAAGCAGCCAGTGTGGTCTGCAGAGAGTAACTTCACCCTCTACAGTCATCCAGACACAGTTTACAATTCAACAATGAGTCACTGACTGTGAATGTGTAAAGTATTAAATATGATATGAAGAAATGCTGACATAAGGCACATGCTGCTAAATACAAATAACTGTAAAGCAAAAACAAAAGAACAGAAAATAAGTCTTAAACATATTTAAATAGGTCTTGGGCTGTAGCAGTCAGTGCGGTCTGCAGAGAAAACCTAAGTGGATTAAAACTAAATGGCATGGGAGTTGGAATATGGAACAAATATGACTGAAGTAAGGTGAACATGTACAGAATGGATCTGAGCTGGTGGTAAAAAAGGCCTTGGAGCACTCATCTTCACTCCTAAAGTCTATTCACGAGGGACTAGTACCATCTCTGATATTTTGCAGTAACGGTGGAGGTGATCAGTGTTCTCAGCTCTTTTGAAAAATGGATGGACTATGTTTTTGTCAAATGCAACTTCAGTCCAGTTCCCTTGGTGTGATTTGATTGGTTTCCAAACTATTTGGAACATAAATTTAACTTAATTTAAGTTGTAATTAAATACAATTTATCAGGGTTCTAGCTAGAATTTTATTTTAGTGTAGTGGGGTGGAGGGGGGGATGCGGTACTTCCATGTCATCTGCTCAGTGTTGTTGAAAACTCACTCGCTGCGTGTTTTCTTGTCTGAATTTCTACGTCCGCCACCAAAGACTGAATGTACGTCACCGACCATGGTGTAGTTTTCAAATATGCCAATACACTGTATTGAAAATTTAACATAGCGTGAGAAAATTAACGCAGTGGCCCAAAATTATAACATAACGGGCCATGACGGTACTTTGCACTAGCTAGAACCCTGGTTTATCATCTCTTCTTGTTCTTAATGTTTGGTTTTTTACTAGTATTACCATGACACAAAGCCCTACTGCCCAACTCATGTTACCTTGGAGCTGAATTCCCATAATCAACGAGTTCACAACAACGATAGGATCATAGCGTCTAATGTCATATCATCCAATCTTAGCTCTCGGAGAACTGTCCAGTCATTCATTTTCTAAACTGTTCTTATAGAAGCCCCAACGTCTTAAAAACATATCAGGGAAACTATTCAGTAACATCTTCAGGGACTTTAACTGGAGATGAACTCATCCAATTTTTGTCCGATTCCATTCAGATAACAGTTTTTTTTTTTTTAAATACCAATATCAATGACACTAGAACTCCACTTTTCTTCTTCAGTCTGACACGTGAGTAGTAAATCTATCAGTATCTGGATCTGAAAATGACAAAAACCTACTTAGAACCTCCCTGAGACCAAAAGAATGATTTGGAGTAGAATGTTCAGCTGTTCCCAGAAAGCAGACAGTGACAAATGTAAGTACAAACCACCAGACATGTGGTTTCACCATGAACATCAACAACAGTTTCAGTACAACTTAGTACTGATTCTATACGTCTGACCTCTGCTGGCACTTTTCAGCAAAGACGATCTTTAGTTTGTGGTCAAAATGTCAGTTCTGTTGGATTCCATCACTGAGCAGCGCCAATGTTGTTGGTGTTTTTGACATTTACACTTCAGATCTATCCAGGTGTGAAATTCAAATGGTGAGGACTTGGTATGTTCTTACTCCATGACCAGCAACAGTTTCCTGTGTTCTATAATCGCAAAAAAATCTAAAGGACAATGGTTTAGTTTCTCATTTAGATCTATACATGTACTCAAGGTTCCCACCCTTATTTACTTTCCACTTTTATGACCTACAGCCTTTACAATAAGGCCACTGCAAACTCTCTACATAATGTCCTCTCTGAAAGTGTTTACTTTGCTCCTCCTGTGTTGCCACGGTAACTATGTAGAGCCAGTGAGGTAATTAACAACCTAAAGCTCATTAAAAACCCCAAACTAACCAAACAAGAGATCAGTAAGCCAGCTTTCAGTCTTATTTTCATTTACTAATTTATTTGTTTATTTTTTACTCTGAGGTAATGAGCTGATGCTGGCGACTTAAAACAAGTACGGCTTCAGGATAAAATAATAGAAATGAGACGTGGTACTCATTCATTTAGTGAGGGAAAAATGCTGTGACTGGAAAAGTCCACAGAGCAAAAACAAACTTGTGTTCAAAAGGGCAATTTGTCTCTTGAGGGGCTGAACAATGGTTGTTTGGGGCATTTAGTGCCGCTGACAGCTTGTTCAGTGCTATACAGGAAATGGTTAATGTGCACAGAGGAAGTGAGAGCGGCAACAATCAGCTCAACAGCTTCCTGCAGGGAAGGAGAGTTGGACACGAGAGGGCTTATACAGCAGCTCGGAAAGAAAAATGGATGAATTCATTTTTATGTGCACACGGTAATACATACAATATATACGATTTATGTTTCTGCCTCATTCCAATATAAAAACACATATGAGGGAGTCAAAAACTTCTCAGACAAATGTAATACAAAGTTGTTGTTTTTTTTTTAAATTTATTAACAAATGTCTGTGCCTTGAATTTCACAGATCCAGCTGCTCTTTTTGGATGCCACTCTTGATTGAATTTTGCTCTCTGGGTCAAACTTGGTAGATCCAAGTTTCATCCCTAGTGACACAGTGCTGGTTTGAGAACATGCTAACTTTCCCCCATACTGTTACTGAACAATCTACTCATTCAAAAATATGGAATAGGAATCACAGAGGAATATCAAATTTACTATCCACATCACATTGCATTGACTTTCAACTGCTGTTTGAACATGAGTGAGACTTGAACTACATTCAGAGAGCAGGTTTTAATGCATAATTAGGATTTTTTTTGTTGGGGGAAATCAGTTTTTTTGTGTGCTCATTCGTATTAAAAATTAAATGCGACTTCTATCAGTTCTCATTATGAACTAAATGCGACCCTGAAGAAGTCCTAGTAAAATATGGGACCAGGCAGCACGCACTGTGTTTACGGAAGTAAATACAGAGGCATCTTGTATCAGCGTGTGTGGCACTAATAAACTTTCTCCGAAACCAGTCAAATAATTTTAATTAGATTAAAAAAGGAGTAATTTTTTTTTGCTCTGGTCTTTTGTGGTACAATGGCTGCTATGTCTATACAACGGAGTATTTGAATGTGGAGTCGGAGTCAGGAGTGGTGGGATAGTGACATTATCGGCTTCAACGTTTGTATATGTTTGTGACCGTCTCTCTGTAACACTCTCACAACAAGACACTGCAATTTCAGTGATGTAAAGGTTTCATAAATGTGACCTGGCCATTCACTGGCAATTCAAATATCAGATATGTAGGCCTACTGGATTTAGGACCACGTATGAAGGTGGCCTGGCTCAGATTGGACAAAAATCTGATTTGTGCTGTTCACACTGTCTTTAACAGGTCAAATAGCAGCAAAAATTGGATTTGAGCCACATTTGGCTGCAATCTGAACCTAGAGCCTTAGACTGAGTGATGCATTTCTTCAAATGAACTAATTGAAGTCATAGAAATACAATGCACTCTGCATGATGAATTCTTGATGGTGTCAGTGTATACATAGGAATTGTTGAAATAACAAATGTGGAAAATGGAAAATCAGCAGCCTGAGAAAAAACCTCCACCAAATGACCTGCTGCCAAAGCGGACATGTGAAGGTGAAGATGGGAACAAACGAGTGGAAAAACAGCTTGATAAGAAGCCACAAAGACCCTCCGGGCTTTTCCTTAACAGATTACACCAGCGTATGTGTGTTTGTGATATCGGAGTGCTGCAGTGTGACTCAATCACAGTCAGTCTGGATGCCGCCCTGTTCTTATCAGCTGCTCTCTGTGTGTTTGAAGGTCACTGATTGGCCAGTCAGAAGGTGACCCTTTCTCATGCTCAGAGCTGTACTCCGACAACTCACACAATCAAACCATGTGCACTGGAGAAAAACAAACTTAAGAGTTTAAAATGAGTTAAAACACTATAACTATTATTATAACTATGCAATGTTATATATTTCTTAAAATTGTATTATCACATTTAATCATTGTTTTTATTAGTAGACTGACAGAATGTCAACTGTGCACTTACAATGTTAAATAATAGTCTTATAGCTTTTCCAGATGTCAGATCTGTTGGGTTTGGGTCTGAAAACTTTACTACAAACAAAATCACAAATTCCTGTAAAATATAGTGATTCATTTTTCAGACATTAAACTGGACAAATAACAAATTAAAACTATAAAATTATACATGTAAAATAACAGCACATTAATATTTGTGTATAACCCCAGTCCTGTTCTATCAGGTTATATCCATACAGTAATAAAACAACTCAATATAACCAGTAGGGGGAATTAATCTAAGGATCAAATCCCTCTTCAAAACCGTCAACTCGTGGCACCAGTGCACTTATATTGGAGGCCAAATTGCTGAAAAGGACACGCTAGAAAAACAGAAAATAAAAATATTAGCACATCAGGCACATGATCAGTACTCACTGATGATCACTGTACGTGCTTTGAGTATGCGTTCACAGAAAAGCTCTTTATGCCAACAAATACGCTCGTTTATCTGCATAGAAAGCAGCTAAGTTAGATCTGATCATAAGTGATCATTGAAAATTCATGTGGAGACGCATTCCAATGTCAGGTGTGGACAGATGTTCTTACAGCTGGACATACATGTTCACATGACACAAGACACATGAGAATGTCAAGTGTGAACAGGACAACGGGCAGGACTGCAGTTTGAATGCTTCCATTGTTTTCACAGGTTTATTTGTGATGA
This sequence comes from Maxillicosta whitleyi, assembly GCA_029822895.1. Lineage (NCBI taxonomy): Eukaryota > Metazoa > Chordata > Actinopteri > Perciformes > Neosebastidae > Maxillicosta > Maxillicosta whitleyi. The sequence continues at coordinate 1,874 of JAPSES010055341.1, read as the reverse complement.
CTGTCTATTATCACAGTTGACACTTACTCAGTGTTGTAACAAAAGGCAGCTGATCCAGATCTGAGTGTGTAGGGAGGGGGGGATGTGATGGCTTTTCATGCTAATGTTATTCTTATCTAACTGACTGAGCTGTGTTTGAAGAGAAAGATAAAAAAAAAAAACAGAGAATTAAAGAGGAGAGTTTTAATGTCTCACCTTCAGCTCTTAGGGTCAGCAGCAGAGAGGCAGTCATCACAGCCAAACACAGCGGCAGCCCTGCCATCCTGCAGCAGGACTGGACCAACACCGGGCCGAGGGCAATGCACTCAACAGATTCTGACTGGGAGGAAGTGCTCCAGTCCTGAGCGATCGACTATAATCCCAGGCAAGAAGGTGGAAGAAGGGAAGAGTCTGAGTCTAAGGATGTCTTCTGGTGAAGGATGATGGGCTCGAAGATCAAATGCTGCGTAATATCACAATATCAGGTCCACTTCTGTCTCACAAACTCCTTGGGCCCAAAACCCTGAGGAAGGGAAAAAAAAAACATACAGGTGGGTTTTAGTCCAAAGTTTACCACGTAAATTAATGCTGCTCATATTGTCTGTTGATGTTGACTTTAAAGTTTAAACTTGTTTTATGTCATTTGAGTTTTTCAGAAGCACCAGATAGGAAGACAATCAGACACTTTAAAAAGGATTTTAGACAAACCACAGAAACACCACTAACACTCCAATATACAAAGAGGCTCACAGGGATCAGAGAGTCCCCATTTGGGTCTGGTCCTGGTTCTCTGTGACCTACTGACCCTTGCTGGCCTGGCACTGGCCTGTGACGCATTATTGATTATTTGTCCATGGATGTTCTGCAATTACAGGCGCTGGCCCTGTGCAGCACTAATAACAGCATGTCACAATTAGTGGGCACCAAGTGGGGGGGGGGTGGAGGAGAGCATGTGTGTGCGTGAGGAAATTAGTGGTGATGCCCGGCCTGTGTCTGTCACTTTTCATTTGTCCGAGGGAGAAAAAGAGGTCCGACCTGTAACCTAGTTTTCACACATCTCTGACTGAAGAAACAGAACAAGGACACACACACAGGAGACACTGAACGGACCAGAACACGTGTTGAGACAACGACACCCTATTGCGAGTGGTCGGCTGTGTCGAAGGGAACCTCAGGTACTATAGGCGAGAACAATTAAAACAATTAATCAAATAGAGTAGATTAAAAAAAAAGTTCTATTGCACTTTTTCCTTTATTTCACTGCCACTAAACATTGGTTCCACTGTTGTGTTTCACACGGACACTTAGTATGACGCACATAAAACTAGAATCAACACAAAGCAGAGATTAGAACAGATGGTAACAAAAAGGCAGAAAATGTCTATATGTTCACTTTTCTTCATTAAAACTATTACTTACTGTTTTAATGTGTTCTGGACAGTTGTACTGAAAGAGATTTTCGTTGCTCTGAAATATTGTGCAATGACAAATAAAGTGATTTTAATTTGATTTAACACAAACTTTACAAATATTTGTATTTATTTTTTCAGTTAGATGTTAGTTCCATGTTCAGTTGTTAATAAGTTGGATCCAAATGTGTTGAAAACTGAAGTGCACATATTGTTTATAGTTGTCATTTTACTTGTTTATTGTTTGTATCTATAGAAATTTTCTTTTACAGATATGTTCTTTATATTTCCTATTTTATTATATTTAGGCATTTTCCTTATTTATACGCTCTTGTTATTTCTATATTGATATTTTTGATGTATCCTTTTAGTTTCATACTTTTGGTTGTTGTTGTTTCAGTTAGTTCTGAAATAAAGGACAAGTTGTTATTATCAGACATGTCTGACCTAACAAAATTGTCACTAGGTTTGTTTTTTTTCTTTTTT
>JAPSES010055323.1:0-11606 GCA_029822895.1 Maxillicosta whitleyi | reverse complement strand
CAACATGACACACAGATTAGATTTCTCTAACAATAGTATCAGAATGCCTGTCTATAGACACACTCAGATAGGACCGGCATCTTCTGAGGACTTTCATGGACACATTCAAGGGCTAACTGAAATAGTGTTTCAGGTTGACTCCATCCAGGCTTCCAGCTTCACTCAGACCTGTTCGTGGATGTGACAGAGTTCACACTCATTACAAATTTGACTAATATGTCAACCAGAAGATAAAGTTTACAGTTGGCCTCGTTCAAGTACAGTAAAACCTTGCAGTACAAGTTTCATTAGTTACATGATTTGCAATTTACTTGTTTTATAAATCACTTTTCCCTATTGAAATGAACTGATATAATGAAAGTTATAGTTTCTTTAAAACAAAAGGAAAGGACAATTCTAAAAACAAATTAAAAAAGAATGCAAATGAAACAAACTGGTTTTATTAACTTATTTAGCTTAAAGATGATCTGAGATGATAATGGAGTGAGAAAAAGAGGACGAGGAGGATCATTGTTCTTATTCTCTCAGATTGAGCTTGTGTTTTTCTTTTCAGGGGGGGGCTCCTCCTTTGGCGGTGGCACGTTTGAGCTGACTGCTAACTAGTGGTGACTAGTATGGAACCTGCTGATTTACACTCATATGTCGAGCAAAACTACTCAGGGCACACAGCCTGTAAAGAAAATGACTTGTACAATAGGTCAGTGTTTCCAACCTTTTTTACTCCACGGCTCATATTTGACTTTAGAAGACTCCCATCACACCACCGAAACAAAACATGTAACAAAAAGTATATTTATTGAAATATTATGTAAATCTAGTCTGACTTTACTTAGTGTGAAACCTGGGCCTGTTCAGTTGAACAAAGCCTCAACAGCTCTGACAGCGCACTAGTGCACTCGTCCTGTGAAATTCCACTGTATTTAAGACTGATTTAGGAGAAATGATGTTAACATGTAACACCTCAAAAAAACTCTAGCTCCCACAAACTAAGTAAATTATTGCACAGGGAAAAATTACAATTTCTCCGCATTTCCATTTTTCTAATCTGGTCTGATTTTGTCAGACCGTTTACCTTGAGAAGCAGGTAAACAGTTGTTGTGTAGATGGACATGATGGGACACACACACACATACATACACAATTAATTTGTAATTAATATGTATGTGCAAAAACATTACTTGCAGGAAGTAGTACAGGTAGTCCTCGGGTTATGAACAAGTTCCATTCCTACGCTGTTGACATAACCCGAATTTCTGCCTAAGTCAGAATGAACCCTTTAGAACCCCTAAATACCCAAATAAATGTCGAAATAACTATCCAAATACATGAAGTATAATAAATGTATTTGGATAGTTATTTCGACATTTATTTAGGGTTAGGGTTAGTTTATGGGTTAGGGTTGGTTTATTATACTTCATATTAATAAAATACAGTAAAAAAAAAATGAAGATACTGTATGAACAGTACAGTGTACAGTAATGGTGGATGACACTCCAGCGTCATAAAGTTTAAATAACATAAGTCAGGCACGTCATAACCTGAGGACTACCTGTATTATGAAATAAATTGTCTAAATCTGTTTTTCTGTTAAAATTATTTCAGATTTTACTAATAATGAAATATTAGATTTAGATGTTTATTATTAAATAAAATAAATATTATTAAATAAACATGTATTTTTATTATTTAATGAATCCACATTTTCTCATACTGACACCTTTGTCATGGCGTCATATTTGAACACAGGGAACCCCGAAACTTTTCTGTTTTCTTTTACCAATTTCATCAATTATAACTCCAAACCTCTTGTGTTTCCAACAGTACCCTGATAACGGTACGCTGGCTGGTGTAAATCGGCGCCAAGAGCTCGTGAACAAGCAGGAGAATGAGAACAGACTCAATATATGATGAAAATGAAACAGAAGATTAGCTTCCATTCATTGTTTAAATGAGCTGAACAGAGCTGAATCTTTTAGGTTTATACAATAAAGTTAACTTTGTCTTTTGTCTTAATTATACGTCTCCTTTTTTTTCCTGTGACACCCACATTCCAGCCAATCACAAGTATTCTCAGACAGACAGGAAGCTTAAATGACACAAGAACTGCTAATCAGAATCTGTCAGATGAGTTTCTGCTGTTGTACTCTGTCCCAACGTGGAAACATGGAAAAGTACCAGCATGAAATCATGTCAGGTTTGTCTACATTTAGTGATTAGTATTTCCATCTAGACTGAAAAGAGACAGTGTAGACAGAATATTAGTGTTTTCCCCCTGATTTCTGCTCCTGCAGCTTTAAGCCACAAAAATCAATGACCTCATGTCCTTTCAGACCACTTGAATTATAATATGCTGAGAGGTACTTATGGAATTTTTGCCTAGTAATGCTAAAACATAATTAAGCACTGCAGGTTTAAGTTGAGCTATCCACCACTGCCCCCAGTTGCACATACAAAGATTAAAAAAAAAAAAAAAAGCAACCACAGACACATACACAGAGGCATAAAAAAGATTTGGACAGCATGGGAACTACAGCAGTGCTGTTGAGAGGAGGATCAACATGGCGCCATCACCCTGTTTCTTATCAAACATACACAGACACACACACACACACACACACACACACACACACACACACACACTGGTGGTGGTCATGTACTGTGTAAGTATACATCCCCATGTATTCTAATTTAGTAAAAGTGATGTAATGTGTAACTCAGCTGCTGCAGCGGACCGGCCCGTCCAGTGGTTCTGCTGCGACCTTCAGAACCCACATCATTATAGTCAGTGCTTTTTTCATATAACCAATCAAACATTTATTGGTTTTAAAACCTTTAACCTGCATCTAAAAACTAACTGTGGCTAATTTCAATTTGTGAATGTCATACTGCTTTGTTGAAAAGTTGACACACTTCAAAAATATGAGTTTTTCAGCTGATAACAGAGTGTTTCAGCAACATAACTGAATGTTGTGTAGGGCTGTGATAAAGCTGCCTCAACTCCTCCCTTCATGTCTTGTTGGGTTGCGTTGGAGTTTCCAACTCATGACAACACTGGCGACAGCCATATCTAACACTCTGACCCTTTTCAAGTCAGCCGCTGGTGCTTCAATCTCTGTTTTTGCTGCTCACACACACACACACGCACGCACGCACGCACGCACGCACACACACACACACACACACACACACACACACACACACACACACACACCCTCCCTGTATGTGCAGATAGTGTCACTGCTCCAGTCTCCAGGCCTTTGATAAGGGGATCCCCTGAAAGAAAGAGGAGGGGTGCACACAGTGTTGGTGGTGAACGATCTGAAAGAAGTCTTCACCCGCAGACACAGAGTGTGTGCAGTCGCCCTAATCTCCAGCTTGGCTCCATAAACACTGCTGTAGGCCTGCAGCGCCAGACCCAGGACAGCCCAGCACTACTGAGGCTCCAGGTCTGAAACAACGCCGCCGTACCGCCTGCTGACAACCAGACCAGATCAAGTCCAGCTTTATGTGATGATGTCATCGATTGCCATTTGTTGTGACTGAGGGCAGTTTGGTTTCGTTAGACAATTCTCATGAACACGTCTGTCAAAGAAATGATTTAGAACAAATACAGAAGAGGTGGCGTCATCCCTCAATCTATTTGTGTAACCTCATATTTAATGTTGAGAGCTGTGTGAATCTTACAGTAAAGAGCTTTTACTTCGGAATTCAACCTGATATCTGCGTCGAGAAACATAAAGGAGGAAACGTCACCTTCCTTTTTTTTAGTCCCAGTGTGTCAGTCAGAAGGTACATTTTAATGAATAATAATGGATTGGATTTCTATAGTGCTTTTCAAGGCCCCCAGTGCACTTTACATTACTGATCCATTATTCATTCGCTCTCACATCGTCACTGTGGTGGTGGTAAACCACATTTGTATCCACAGCGGCCCTGGGGCAGACTGACATAAGCATCGCTGCCAATTCATACCAAACGACCGCTCCGACCACCACCAAACACACACACTGGCACTGGAGGTGAGGTGGGTGAAGTGTTTTGCCCAAGGACACAACGGCACATGACTGGGACAGGGATTCAAACCAACAACCCTTCAGTTACCGGACGGCCCGCTCTACATTCTTAAATAGCAGTAGTTGGTACCTTGTGTGAGTTTTAGTGATAAAAAAAAGAAAAAGCTATATATATATATATATTTAAAAAAGGTGGTATGGGTATAGAAATGTGTGATATTTTAACCATAACAACATAACTGATGTAAACAGGGCAAGTTAAATATTGTTCTTTTCAACTAGTTAAATATGTCTCAAATTATTTTGCCATTTATTTCAAGAATTATGTTTTGATGACTGTACAGAAGTACAGTTTGTGGACAATGATGTGATAATGACCTAAAATATGAAAAAGGTTTATAACGTGTAATTTAAGGTCTTACGTGCATTATACTTTTTTTTTTTTTAACCCTCTATGAGCCCAAATTAGCCTATTAGCCTAACACCCTGTACATGGTTGTTAATGTTTCAGATACAAAAATATACAGGTGCATGATCATTGTACAAAGCAACAAAATACATGTGGAAGTTAGTGTGATGCTACTGTTTTCTAAAGTATTTCTTTTCCCTGATAACAAAAATAAACACAAACCAGAGGTTGACATGGCACCTCTGTAACAGTAAGTAAAGGTAAGATATTTGTAACATTAGCAGATTTGTTACACTATGTATCTAACTTTTAGAGTTTTAGCCATGGTGATGGTGTGACTAGCAGTACTAGCTAATGAGGCATCAATCAAAGCATGATCCACCAAATCTCTGCCGTCTGGGAGATGGTCTAAACAGTGAATGATCTGTTTTTGTGTTCACTGCACAACTGTTTACTGGAAAACTGCGGTACATCATTTTTCTCTTATCACTAACTTCATGCTTTTGAACATATTATTATTGTCTGCACTGGGTTTCCCGTTCACTAGATACTGTTTTCTGGCTTTGCAACTCTTTGGTCTGGATCCCCTACAAGTTACCGCGCTGTGATTGGTCCATGCTGGACATAAGGTTAAGTTGTGAGAAGCAGGCACAGATAAGAGCCGGAGCCAGACCAAATAAAGACCATCAGTCTGTTAGCATTCCTCGCACGACTCGATACCCCCATACCACACACATTCCCATGCTAACAGGAAAAATGCAAATATAATCTAAGTGCATTCATTTACACTTCAACTGTTCTTTGTATGAATGACTTTTCACACATTAGGAGTTCCTCAAACATGTAGAAAAACATGTTCTAATCCCATAAGTCTTTGCTTATTATAACCCTGAAGAATTTGTTTGAGCTTCATCCAACACCAGTGATATTCAGCACAGCTTAAGAGCGTACAATGGTATCACAGGTATGTACACAAAATAAAGTTAAACATTGATATGGTTTTGGGATTTGGTTGGGTGCTCAATCACTCAAATACATTAAGAGACTAAACATAAAAGTGTCTTGTGGAGTTTTTACATGTCGTCACATCCTCATAGAATGTACGACGTGATGCTTTGACATGAGATAAGCTTGGGTTGTATTTCTACCGAACACATTTTATAACTGTGCATACACCTGCCTCAGTCCAACCCCATTCAGACCTACAGTTGGTTGAAAATGATGCTTCATATGGGTGGTGTTCTACCATCTTTGCACAGATTTGCTGTAACCATACTGGTTAGCCCAAAACAACTCAAATATCCACCATCGGCTTAAACCGTCAACTGATCTAAGATTTTGATCAATACGTGTAAATAACTAGTATAAAATACAATTTCTCATCTTTTCATGGTCATCAGATATGACAGTCATGTTCAGAAGCGTGGTGAATGTGGAAGCGCTGTCATCTTCTACAAGACACTTGTTTTATGTTGAATAAATTATATATTTTTCACTTTTTCTTCACTTTTCTCTGTTGATAAAATAACCCAATGTCCTGTCTGCCCCCAGGCTTTACTCTGTGTCTTGTCTTTTCCTGTTTTATTTTGTAGTTCTCCTCCTGTGTGGTGTTTGTTCTCTTTACTTCCTGTTCCTGTCTTTCCCACCTGTGAAATTGTCTGACCCTGCCCTAATGTTTCACACCTGTGTCCTGTTTTCTCCCCATGCCCCAGTGTATATTATCCCTGTCTGTCAGTGTCTCGTTGCTTGTTCGTCACATTAGTTGTGGTCTCTTCATCAGTTTCTTAGTCTGTTTCTTGCCTGTATTTTGACCTCTGCCTTTTTGACCATTTTTGGTTTTTGGACTTCTGCCTGATCCTGCTCCCTATCAGTACCTCAGCCTGTGTAAACCTGTCTTTTGGATTTTTGGACTTTTGGATTCGGACCTCCGTCTCTGCCCCAGTCTGTACCTCTGCCTGTTCATTTTAATAAACGGTTCTGTTTTATATCCACTGTTTCCTTCCTTACTCTGCATTTGGGTTCACGTCCCAGTACCAGTCGTGACACCCTCAACATTAATCATCTACATAATAACTACATTTAATATAGGAAAATACTTGATTTCACAAAAGAGCAAAATACAAAGGATAATATTAGAATAAATACTGATCAATCTTAAGAAAGGTTAAATGAAAAGAAAAATAATTCAGGAACTGCCACAAAAATACCACAGGACCTTTTATGTGTCAATATACTTGGATTTTATTATTGAACGTTTCTAGTTGTTATTGTTTGTTGTTGCATGTTGCATAAACAAATGATATAAATAGTTTTTAGTGAACGTTCTACACTAAGTAACTTTAAAAACACACAATGAAATTCATGGATGTTTCCACAGTACATGGACTATATTTCCAAATATACTTATTGTTCTTATTGCACACATTCACACAAGATTTTGAATCAAGGATTTGTTTATTCAACCAGGCTGTGCAAATTCAACTGTACTGTATGAGTGCTTAGCTTAGTGGGGTACATTTTGGCTTTGGTGTGGAAGGTTGCCGGTTCAATTGCGCCCTTGGACAAGGCCCTTTACACTATATATGCCTATACCTAGTAAGTCGCTTTGGATAAAAGCGTCAGACAAATGTAATGTAATACCGTCCATTCTTATAAGTTCAAATTTCAATGTCTGGTATGACCTCCATGTACTTGCACCAAAGCAGACACTCTCTGAGGCGTCTTTCTGTAGCAAATAATGGAGTGATGGACACTAAAGTGATGTGCAGAGTCCACCTGTGTCATTCCTGCATCCTAACTGTCTGATCACTGCTGCACTCAAGTCTGGCATTTTGACTACAGACATTTTCCACATTTGTTCTTCAGGGTTGTAATAGGGAGTGTCACATGTACAACATCTACACATTTTTGGTTCACAATTTAGCCCATCCTACTGTTTCCCCTACCCAGGTTGTACACTTATGAGTACAATTTTCATAAATTGGTCTGTGTTTGAGAACAGTGGTGGGTAACAGTGTATTGTGCATCTGAGCAGCTGTTTGGAACCTCTGTACATCTCATGACAATTCTAGCGAGTCTCATAATCTGTATTTTAAAACTGCTGAGTATAGATATGCAAAACTTTGGCCCAATCCCAATTTGCCACTAAGCCCTTACCCCTACCTCTTGGCCCTTGCCCTTGGCACTACCCCGAAGCTGCAAGGAGTAGGGGTTGAAACACTGGGACAACACGTCACGACCTGTTCCGTCATCGATGTGCTATAAAAGTTAAACTGCACTTATTGCACTTACTGCACTTATTTAATGCTTTCCTACACCTTAAAGCGCTTTACCTTCTACATACTATGGTACTTACAAGGCACTGCCATGCCAGACCCTACTGGGAGGAATTTAAGGTTCAGTATCTTGCTCAAGGACATGTGGACAGTGGGAGCCAGGATTTGAACCACCAACCCTGTGGACAACCCACTCTACCAACTAGTAACTACCCACCTACTACCTAGTATAAACAGATGCAACAGCTTTGTTTCCTACATGTCGTCAGGAGCTGGAACCTTCTCTGTTGCATAGACTTTGTTCATGTTTTTACGTCTATCAACTATAAACCACAGAAACATGATCTATAACACATTGAAACGGCATTAAATACACGATTGAATGATGAAGTTTACGAAGAAAATACGTACATTTGTGTGTTTCTTTCTTAACTGCTGCACGTTTTATCTGCGTTTACTTCTGTCTTACCAATGATTCAAACAGGTGAAACTCCTCCTACCCCTTTGTTCGTAGTGTGTTCCTGGAAAATCTCCGTTTGGAAGCCTATACAACCTTTTGTCTTAGCCCTACCCCTCTGTCTAATTGAGAATCAACACTAACACAAGTGGACTAGGGACAACAGTAACCCTTCACATGAATGGAGTAGGGCCACAGGGTTGGGATTCAGCCTTTCACTTCCTGTCTGTGTGTTCAGACTTCAGTTTGACGTCTGTCGTTAATGTTTCCTCTTATTGGTCGAGGTGACTAAGTCATGTGGCTGTCAAAGTGTCTTAAATCTATACTTTATGGACCAGAAGTTGTCAAGTTCAGAATAAGAGCTCTTGGATGGGAACCGCCATCAGCCCTCACTCTACACTGACACGCACAACTTTCTTTTCCTAAACAAAACAGCAGGCGTCAAACACAACTACCGGCCACTGTTAAAACGTCCATACTGTGACGTGTTCAGCCTCTCACACTTCAGCTCATTCATGCCATAGGAAATAGGACACTATTCATTATGAGCTCCTGTTGTGCTTGGGCCACATTTTACATGTGAATAAGGACATGTTCACTTCCTTACCAGGAAGTTACTTCCTGCTCAGATCACCCATTCTTCAGAGTGAACTTATACAACTATGTGATGAAACTAGAACATGGGTCAGCAACCTTTGAACCCTAAAAAGACATTTCAGAATAAAAACCTGTCTGGAGCCATACAATATTCTTATACATTTCACCTCATTTACCTTATACATTTAAGGTCTTTAGGATTAGTTGGTATAATAATTAAAAAAAAAAAAGATAATAAATACCAGTTTAGGTGCATTTGCAGAAGTACAAAGAAGTTAGAGAACTACGCTAAACAAAGCTGTGAAATGCCTTGTTATTGTTGAATAATAATAATAATAATAATCACTTTCTTTCTGTAGCACCTTTAAAACTGGGTTCACAAAGCACTTTACAGACATAAAAAAGGACACATCAGCAGGGTGCAAGATGTAAACAAAGATATTAAAATAGACGTAACACAATAAAAAATATGTAAAACATCGTCTATGATAATATTAATAAACAAACTAAACAGGTTAAATTAAATGTTCCAACTTAAAACATGGACAGTATCACATAAAAGCAGGTCTATACAAATGTGTTTTAAGAAGTGATTTAAAAGCCACTGATTCCACAGCCTTATCTCCTGGGGCAGGCCATTCTAAAGTGGGGGGGCCCTGATGGGGAGGGGCATGGTCACCTTTAGATTTAAGCCTTGACGTTGGAACAGCCAGGACCCCCCCCACACACACACACACACACACACACCCCCACCTGAGGATCGAAGGCTGCGTACGGGCTCATAGTTGACTATCCCATCTGTTATATAACTAGGCCCATTCCAGCTTTAAACCATCAGTAAAATCTTAAAATCAGTTCTAAAGGAGGAAGGATTTTTGGCTGATACCAGACAAGAGTGAGTTACAGTAATGCAGTCTGGTGAACATGAACGAGTACATGAATGTTTCCAGGTCAGAGTTTGATTATAGATGGAGGAAACAGGACAGGACAGTGTTATTGATGTGACTTCAGCCTCTTTATTTAGACTTCTCATACACTTCTGCCATTTGCCGTCTGCTCAAAATTTGACTGCCCCCTCCTGCCACCCCATGAATATTTTTTTTTAGACCTGCCCGTGGGTCGCTGCCTGGCTGCTCACGTCAGTTGACAAGGCCCATCTCTAGTAGTGGGTCCGTCATTGTGTCTTCAGTTTTGGCACATTCAAGTTGACTCAAGGATGAACAACTTCAGTGTCGCTGGGTTAAATTAGTGTGACCTGAATTCACACTTTTTGTTAAGAAGAGAGCTTTTTAGCCACATTAGCTTTTTTATTTTACTTAATCTTACTATTACTGAAACCTACTACTCATCTTCCAAAAATGTTGTTTTGTGCATTTAATAAAATACTTGAAGATGATGGAAAAGGTAGAAAAAATCAAGATGCAGATACTTTCAAAGGTAACAACACAGTCATTTTCAGTTCAGTTTAGTAGCAGTTGCCGATGCTAATACAAACCTGAGCACATGAGTGTTTTGCACCTTTTTATGAATGCAAAGACTCGTATTTCCTTGGGTGTGTTAATCTTACAATACAAGACATGTATTAAAATATTTCTTTTCATGGAGGTCACCAACAAGCCACGACTTCAACCACTTGACAGTGACTTTACCTTTGATCTCTGCGGTTAAACTTCAGTGTTCACACCTCCCAAATGCACATCAGCAGGGTGTTAACAGACAAGAGCGTTGTGGAAGGTGCCTGAAGAGGGCTGCCGGCGTCTGCTGATCCAGTCACTTCAAAGAATATAAACCTCCCTCTTGTATCTGCAGCACAAATTGCTGTATGTTCCATTTGAGTATTCATTACTGCAGATCTAGAATGGCTGCAGCCAAAGGCATAACAGTACTGGTGTTGTTGAGGGTGTAACTGCAACTAGGGCCTGAGGGAATTCACTGGCTGAGAGCCTCAAAGCCACACAAGAGGAGCTAAGCCCAGTGAGGAGCGGCTGTCATCCTGTGCAGGCTGCACCTGTGTGGACTGGCCTGCCTCTCCACAAGCCCGGCTAGAATAAAGACGGGAACTTTGGAAGGATTTGGGGAAGAATGGCAGCCCACTTTGCACCTTGACACAATAAATGCTTTGAATGGGTCTGCTGCGCTCACTAACAGCCCCAGGGGCGACGCTAATGATGAAGATAACACTGGAGTCAGAGTGTACACATGTACAGCTGTGCAGACAGGAACAGGACGGGATAGCACGTACACTTCAGTTCAGAGGATTACCTGTTACATACACCAGTCATCTAGTTTTATACAGATACACTGGACGTAAAAGATCAAACAGGTGCAGTAAAGTCAAATTTATCAAGTTTAAAGTCTGAGATGTGCGAGTTCCAAGTCAGTATCAACAAGTCCTAGGACAGGTTTATGGTCTGTATATGTCTGAGCCATTTGATTTCAGTTGTGATATTAATAAATGAAAAATAACTCATATTTTTGTTTTAAAATCAGTTAGCGAAAAACAGAAAACAGCTTGTATCCTGTTATTTATAACAACATTTTTTTTTTTTAATGGTAAATTGGACTTGAGAAAAAATGTTATTTTTCTATTCCCATTTTGCCACAGGCAGGTCTTTTTTAATGACCTGGAAAATTTTGTTTTCCTGAGTTTTCCCATGAAGATATTTGAAGTGCAGGTTTGTAAAGTGTAAGAAGATGGAGAGCATTATTCAGATTTTATTAACCCTCTGGAGTCTGAGTGTATTTGGACCATCTTTAAATACTTTGTGTGTCCAATGTGCTCCACACCTGATTAGGGCATCGTTTTTCACATACACTAAATAAAAATATGGCTGTGTGTGGTGGTGGAGGTGGTG
>JAPSES010055263.1:0-11608 GCA_029822895.1 Maxillicosta whitleyi | reverse complement strand
TAAATAAATAAAAACCGCTACACTATGCCAAATGCATTTTTGTCCGTCCAGTAAATATGTCCATGATTGTCGAAGCTGGGGGGGAGGGTAGTGTGGAATGTGCTTTACTATTCCTGTAACTCAGTGTTTCCCAAGCAACGGCACATATTTTACATTAGAAAAATCACAAGGCACACCACCGACCAAAAATGTCACAAAAAGTATATTTATTGAATCAGAACAAGACAACTCAGGGGGTGCACCAGCAATCCATCAGACTGAGCCCCCAGATTGAAGTCTGTTGTATATTATGGGAGGAATATCCCTCCTGCTCCAGTCCAAGATCTGGGGTTTGTGGGTAACTCACTAATCCATGCATCACTACTGAGGGGGCTTTATCAACAGAACGCACTACATCGGGGCCAGTTCACTTTTATTTTTATTTTGCAAACAGAAGCAAGAGACTGTTGTTATAGACTGGAACATTGGTGTGTGCAGTTGTATGGATCTATATGACACTGTGGGCTTACAAAACCAATCAGGTGAAATTAGGTAATTTTCCACAGCACACCTGATGACTTCTTTTGGCACACTAATGTGCCACGGCACACTGGTTGGGAAACACTGCTCTCCTTGCTCTTCACTGGCGTATGGGCCCCCGGGAATGCTGGGATGCATGAATTTGTTATGTTCACCCCCCACCCCTACCCATAACAGCACCCCACAGTAAGACAACTAGTGGGATTTTAAGACGAGTTGTCTTAAATGTGCTTACTTCCTGCCACTTCACAAGCTGCATTAGCCCCTTATGGCCTTTCACAAGTGGTGAGTGCATGTAGAAGCCAGTGACGTAAAAACGACCCATATCGTAATCAATTTGCCATTTTAAGAATGTAATAGGCCAATAACGTAATAACTGGCCAATAACGTAATAGAAATCCTGGACCGATAACGTAACTTTTGACCAGTAATGTAATAACTTAGTATGTTATTGGTTGGTTATTACATTATTGGTCTGGTAAAAAAAATATTTGCAAATGTAATAACTGAGCCAATAACATAATAATGTATCAATATCACTGTATGTAAGTTTCATTTATTAGATATAACTGATAAAAAAAAATCCCCTCCCCCTCCATCCATATATTTGTCTGATGATCTGATGATCATTTGATGGTTCAAATGATCTCTAGTTCGTTCTGCTCCTTAGCCTTCAAGCTATAATATCAGCTTAATATCACTGTATTTAAGTTTTTATCATTGGATATTACTGTGCAACCGCATACTATCTTGCACCCCCACCCCCAGGAATTAAGACTATTTTCAATTCACTTCTTTACACAGACAATTACTTCTGTATTGTTTGTCAACATATAATATGAAAACTATAACTTTGTATTCTCAAATTAAATGATCACACATGTTGGACATGAAAAATGTAATCTATATTAAACCTTTGTAACAATTGTTTAAAAAAAATAAGGTTAGGGTTATAACTAATAATAATAATAACTAATAATTGGAATGTAGAAATCCACTTGTCTCAAGTTTTTAACGTCTTTCAAGTCCCTGAACTGTAAAATAGAACATTTGAAGTCTCAAGCAGAGGTTTTTAACTCACAAGCAAAAGAGAACTGATCTATAAGTAAAATGATCTGTTTTTTTATTGCCATCAATGGTTTTTTGCTCCCATGTCTCTTTTTTGGTTGCAAATCTATTCTTTTTTAATAGCAAATATATTGTTTTTGATTAATGGATAAAGAAACTTAATTTCTCTCCATACATGCCCTATATATTGCCAGATGATACAAGAGAGAACAAATATTGCTGGCAGTATTGTCATCTTTTCAGATCTGTGAAATATATGCAATTGTATTAAAGATGAAAGTATATTGTGCTCTTAACTGTAAACTCAGAATATTAAATGCCCCAACATATAATATAAGTGTAACAGCTAACAAAAGCTACACAGCTTCAATTCAAAGGCAATGCATGGATATTCTTTTTCAACCGATCAGTTTCTTTCAAGTAGCAGTGACAGTCCTTTAAGGCAGTGGCAGATACTTTTAGTCTTCTGAGGGTTTGTTTCATATTTGATCTATTGAATTTAATCATTCCACAAAATTTACCAGAAACAATCAGCAAAACACACACACCCTGATATTATCAAACTGTAATAGTTAATAATGCTAATAACTAGCCACTAGTTAGCTTGGTATAGTCAGTTAACTTTGAATACACTCTCAATAATGTTATATCCTCTTGCGCTAAATATATAAGACTGTAGGTAGTATATGCAAGAATGAGTGAACTGTCACCAGAGAATATTAATCACTGATTACCTTTCAAGATAAACTAAGTTAAACTAAGATAAATTAAAAAAAAGATAAACTTTCAATCACATTCAATCCCATCGAATATATTTTGCACTTTGACAGTTTTTTCAAATGCAATTTATTGGAACACTGAAAAACTCAACTCAGTCCTTGGGAATGGATACTCCACAAGTGGTTAATCCAAACCACCCCTGGCATTTGCAAAATAATCAACAGATCATCTTTCATTGTTGGTATGTCTGTGTGTTCCCATATGTTGAAGGAATGTTCCAAGTGCAGTCTGGTGGAAACCCAGCAATCAAACTCTCCCCCATCACTGGAGTCATAGCAGCAGGCGCTACCCGGTGGCTGAAAGTTGAACTGCGTACTGATACATCAAGGCTGATCAATGAGAGGGTTATGTAAGACAATTAATGACACCACTGCAAAATATACACCAAAAGCCTTTACTGAAGGAATAAGATAATATGTTAAATATTCATTATTTATACTTAGTTACTAAGGTAATAGGAAAATTTCTACAATACACAATTAGCAACTGATTCTTTTTAGTTGGTTTTAAAGTTAAGGTCCCGACTTTGGGGATACTGTGAGTTATGGTCACACTGGAAAATGTACAACGTGCCATTTGAGTGTTTTTTGTGACAATTGATATCTCTTCTTGGATCTCACTCTCCTAGGGTGAAACTCCAGAATTGCTCCAAAATACTTAGCATTAAGGCTCATGTTGTGGACCAGCAGCTTGAGATATTTGACCTGCAGGTAAGAGAGTCTTCTGGATAGATTTTAGTCACTATGATTGTTGTATAATTCTGCTGTCATTTTAAAAATTGTTATTCTATCATTCTAATTGTCTTTCCAAAACATTTTCGCAAATTTCTGTTGATAAACTGAATACAAGTATTTCACAGGGTTCTCCACTGTCCAGTCTATGGTTTGGACCTGCCTACTTTGGGACGTCTCGTGTAGAGAATATAGTCTTAAGAAACAATTCACCCCAACCCTGTGACTGGGTCTGCGTGTTCCAGGAAGGTGCTGCTGGAACTGAGGTGGTGAGTGATGACCATGGGGTTAAATAAGATGTCCTGTCAGTCAGCTAAATTGTTGGAGGATATGAAAGACCCTAATTGTGTATAATTAAAGTTTTTCAGGAAAACAGCTTTGATAATGATTGAATACGATGTCTTTGTAGGGGACAAATCTCCAGAACAGCACAGATGCTGCCCTAGTGGACAGAATAGAGATGTGCAACTCAGCCCCTGAACACGTCTCTCAGGTCTTGGTGTGCCTTCCAAAACAGGGTCGACTTGCACCATGTGATAAAACCACTGTGGCTCTACGCTTCAGTCCCGTCTCCCAAAGGTAAACAGTGTTTGAGAGTGTGTTTCAATGTGTCCTTGCTACAACAATGATGGGTATTAAACATTAGATCAAGTTGTGTAGCATTAGTATAACATTTGTCCTTAGTATCATAGCTTATGGTAATATAGTTACTTATTTTCAAAGTAATTTCATTGTAAAATGCTGTGTAATTCTGTAATAGTCTGTAATTTATAATTTACTGTCCAAACAAATGTAATAGTAATCAGAGAAAAGTAATAAGTACTCCCCGTCGGGGAATCGAACCCCGGTCTCCCGCGTGACAGGCGGGGATACTTACCACTATACTAACGAGGAGCAGACAAAGAGTGTAGCATAGGTTTCATATTTATTTATGTGTACTCTTACATACTTTGTGATAAATTGTCTGTTACAGTGTACATGAAGAGAAACCACATGTTTACTCAACCAGACGACAAGACTACTGTCTTTTCCTGCTGTTTGAGTCCGTGGGAAGCAAACATGGCTTCACTCACCATACTGGTACTCAAAACATACAGCACAGACACAATCACAGGAACCAGCTCACGAGTGTGTCGTCTTTGTTATGCCCTCTAACAGATTGCTGATTTATTCATTCAAAAATTCATATCTGTTAAATCAGATAGTCTTAATGTTGATCTTTGTCCTTAGGTAACAGCAGTGTGGAGTTAGCAGTGACAGGCTCTGGGTTGCCGGTGGCGCTTGTACCAAGTCCTTCTCATAGGTTTGATTTCCTCACCTGCGTGACTGGTCAGCGTGTAGATCTGTTGTGTGTGCTGCAAAACCTTTGCCCTCAGCTTCCAATAAACTTCAGCTTCCGTAAGCTAGCACATTTTAGCACAGAACCCTCCGCAGGCACCATTGCACCTGGGCAGTGCCAGGTAAGGATGGCAATTTTATTTAGTGATGTATTAAAAAAAACATTTTATGACACTTTATTATAAGATTCTTGTAATAAGCCTGTTCTTCTGTCCTGTCCCATTTAGGTTCTGGATTCATTATTATAACTTTTTAAGTAATGATAATTTTTTTAACACTTCATAGGCTGCTTAAGAACATTCATAAAGTAAAAAGTACTAAATGCACCGTATAGTCGCAGAAAAAATTATTTGACCATCAAAAGTCATCAAAAACAATGGTTATTCAATCAAGTACTAACTCATGTGTGTATCATGACTAAAATAGACAGAAGAAGACATGGAATACCTGAAAGCACTGTTTTTGGCAATACCGCATTATAGCTATTAATGTAACTTTAGGGATTTTGGTTATTATCAAGAAAACCATGGAAAATGGCTTGATATCAGCTCTTAAATTGAAGTCTTATGAGCTATTTTCATTGTTATCATTATATTTGTCCATATAAATGTATCTTAAGTTGTATCAGGTAATAAAATGAACAAGGAATTGAAAAAAAAAAAACAAGGGGTGACCTAATAAATTTATTCCACGACTGTAGCATAATAGTAGATATGTCTTGAAGAAAATCTCAGATTCTGGTTCAGTGTTTCTTGCAAGAATGCAGATTTTATTCTTTTATTCTCTTAGTGCTCTGTAACACAGTGAGAGTACTGATGTAGACAAAATCTGTTTCAATAGTCTGACCCCAAACCTAAGTTTTCAGATGGTATTTATACAGCAGTGAACAGAAACAAAGAGACAAAGAAAAGGGGGTTGTACTCCAAGGAGACAGGAAATTCACATTCAGGGAAAAAAAAGGGAGGGGGGGGCACTCTAGGAAAGAGGAAAGGATGGGGGAGGGAGGGTTTGTCTCTCACTCAAATCTGACGCACCTTAACATATCAACAAAGCGTCAATGGTCAATGCTAAACAGGTTAACTCAGCAGGGAACAATATACAAAAGGATGTCTTTTGTGCTCCAAGACCAGGATATCTACTTTCTTCTTAACATATAAAAATGTTATTAAGCAGCTTATAAGGTCTTAAAACTTTATTATGTATTAACTATTGCTTAATACAAATTTTGCCTTTAAATTTTTTTCCAGGATGTAGTTTTGTCTTTCAAGGCAAGGCAACAAGGGACCTTCCAGGTATGTCAGTGGATAGATGTCCTCGGTTATGTCATTCAGCAAAGCGGTGATAACGCCACAGAGGACTCTACAATACTTCAGCTCCAGCGGTTTTACACTCTCTCTCTAAACCTGTCAGCTGTCTGCTGTAATGAAACAACACGTATTGTGCCAAAGCTAAATTCTGGTAAATATTAGGGAAGTCCAATGACTTCTTGAGTTACAATACTGTTTAATTTGGCATCAGTAATTTTGGCAATAATTTTCATTTTAATATATTGTTTGTGTAAGAATTATTTATATCTTGCTGTCTTATAGGCATCACTCCAGCTGTGACAAATCCGTCTGGATTATATCCATATGTTCGATCTAGTGAGCTTGCTCACGGTCGTGAGATACTGCGTACTGCTGTCCTCAGTGCTGACAAAACACGACTCCACAAACATCACAATGAGGTCCATCAAAACACTGAAGAAGAGGTGTTCCTGGCCTTTCCTAATGACCGAGCCAGCAGCATTAGGCCTGCGTCCCCACACAGACAATACAGGTAGGTCTAAATCAAAGATAATTGGTAAATTTATTTAAATTATTGCTTAATTAATTTAAAATAAAATGTGAAACCTCAAATTTTTATCAGGAAATTAGAAATCTCTACTTTCATATGTTTATAATGTAATGTAATGCAACATATGTTTTGAAAATCTCCAAATTTTTGCATTATACAGTTTCTGAGAATGTGTAAAGACACATCCCTTATATTCCTTTCTCAATCCTCCTCAGGACCATCTTTACTGGTGTACATCGCTATCACTATGTGGACACCGACTATGCCTTTACTATGGAAGAAGAGGTTCAGAGAAAGCAGCATTGCCAAATATATGCAGATTATATCAAAAAGCTTAGATCATCACGTCTTCAGAAATTAAAGGAGAGGTAATTTAATTGTGCTTATTCAGCCTTTTCTTCAGCAGGTGCCCATAATTAAGAATTGCCTAAAAAAGAGTAATCACATTGTAACAATGCAGGTTTTTCACAGCAGTGTCATACCTTTGTTGATCCTTTGTTGAATAACATGTCTAGCAAATGCAGTCAGATCAGTTTGTTATTTCTGGATGGTAGGCAGCAACCAAAAGTCGAGGACGACACGGACATTGGAATTGTTCCTTTCCAAGGACTTGTTGCTCCTAAGCTCTACATCAAGGATATGGAAGCCAGCAACATGTCACACACTAGCTCAGAGACTAAAATGAAAGCAAAAAAAATAGGCATCTGTCTCCAAGATGTGACATCATCCAAACAGCAAATTACTAGTCAAGTAAGATTTAAGTTTACTAAATAATAAAACTGTAAATTTGTTCTGAAGGGACTTTTTTTTTTCTTTCTTTGCCTACTCATTTGTCTTTTCTGTCATTTGAATCTGTAGGTTGTACATGTTGTAAATACAGTACCTTCTACCAGCCAGGAGATGGCAGAATGCAAC
The DNA here is from genome assembly GCA_029822895.1 of Maxillicosta whitleyi. Taxonomy (NCBI): domain Eukaryota; kingdom Metazoa; phylum Chordata; class Actinopteri; order Perciformes; family Neosebastidae; genus Maxillicosta; species Maxillicosta whitleyi. The sequence goes on along the minus strand of JAPSES010055263.1, from coordinate 4,421 downwards.
AGGACTCTGACAGCTCAGGAGCTCTACCAAGTTGATATAGGTTTGAGTTTTCTTTCAAAAGAAGCTTAATGTACAATGAGTGTTTGTTTTATAGATGATCCTTAAGAAGAAGTAATGTTTTTTTTTGTTTCATGTTGTGGTATTTCCTTGTACCCGACCTGAAGGGATCACGTTAAATTCATTTTTAAAAGCCAAATACATTTTCTTCTCTGTCAGGGCCATTGTTGGTGGACTTTGGGGAGGTTTGTGTGCAGTCTGTGTGTGTTCAGACACTGGACATGATCAATCATCTGTCAGTGCATGTCTGGGTGCAGCTGGACGTGGACTGCCCCGAGCTTCAGGGCTCCTCCCCTGTCTCACATGTTCTACCACCCCGGTCCCACACTACCCTACCTTTGACATTTCAAAGCAATAAGCTTGGAGAATTTTATAGGTTGGTGAAAGGAGACGCTCAACAAAATTGCATTACATAAAGGATTTGGTCATGTGTGATTTGTAAAAAACAGTATGGATGTGTACTTGATATCTTTCTCATAGACCTGTGTCCTACTCTGTGAACCAGAAGCACCCGGGTCAGATCTTAGTCCAAGCTCAGGTTGTTCCTGTTGCTTTGGAGCTGTCCTCCTCACAGCTAGTGCTTCACCCAAGCCCCTCTTTGCTTGCCTGGTCAGGATACAGGAGCTCAGTAACCCTTCGAAACCATCGCAATCACGCTGCTGAATTCACCTGGCAACCAGTGGTTACGGAAAATGGCATCCTTTTCTCTGTTCGACCAGCTACAGGTGGTTCAGCGCACCTCAGATCTATACCACTTTTTTTTTTTTTTTAACACTTTCATTTTATTGTTTCTATTTTAAGAACATGCAGCAGATATGGGAATACAGAAGGGAGACAAAACAAAGAAATACAAATCTCAAAAGAAAAAGAACAAAGTGGATTGCCATGTCTCTACAGTATGCTCCTATGTTGTTATCAAAGCTCATCCTTATCCTCTACACCACTGTTTTATTAGGTATTTTTTTTAGAGACTAGGACAAAGACACCATTGTTAAAGTGTGTGGCACTACTGCATTCAGTGTCAGGAAATAACATGCTAAATGTAATGGTACACATTAGTTACAGACACACACCAAATCAGGTGGCCATGATTTCGGATAAGAAAGCCTTTCAGTGGTAGGAAATTCAGTATTATTTTCTTTTTAAATTAAGAAAGAGCTTACTTTTTCAGGGAATTTCTCTGCTTTATATATTTTAGAACATTTGTCAGGAAATTTTATCAAAAGTATAGCTGCCTTACTTTGATGACGGGATTATTATATTTTTAATGGGGTCATTTGTTACTTTAAACATTTTGCATAAACAATTACACATACATTTTTATCACAAACTACAAGAGCATGTTCCCAAGTCATGGGTTTGTGATCAGCAGGAAAGGTAATAGTTTTAACATGTGTTTTGTGGATTTATTGAAGAAAGGTATGATGTAGGGAAAGATACAAATTGAAACAATTCAGTCCTGACGTTTTTAATCAGCAGTTAGTGTTAAATTTTGCAATAGAAACATCAGAGCTGATGCTATAGTTTCACCACTACTTAGGCACATTAGCTGATGTAGAGAGAAACACAGTGTCTCAGCTGGCATTTCCACTCTACTGAATATACATTTGCCTCAATGATTTGATGTACATTTACAAAACATTCCATGAAATCTTTTCCCATACTTCTTTACATTTTCAGTTCAGTTTTTAAGAGCTGCATTTAGAGGACTGTTTTGAATTAGTTGATGATTCTTAAAGTTGATACAATAAATCCTCTGTTTCCTCTTCAGGCACTGTCGGGGCATACAAAGAACTAGACTGTGAGGTTGTATGGCATGCTTCATTCTCCTCTCCTCTACAAGGAGACTTTGACCTCTGTGTCCTTGAAGGCAACACACAGCATCTTCACTGTATTGCCAAGGTCTGTCCCTAGAATTGAAAATGTTACTTATGTACGTTTATCTTCCACTTGTGTTTCTTAAGAATGTACAAAGACTTTATTCTCTTTGAACTGTATGCAGGACTCTCTGAAGTTCATTTATAATTAGGTGTGGAAGTGGAAATAGTTTTATGAAACAAAATAATCAATGTTAATTGAAATAGAATAAATGATCAAATAGGAAGAGCCTTTATATAGACTCATTCTCCTAGTGTTCATCTATCATACAATGCCAAATCTATCAAAAAGGCAGATATCGATTTCTTCTCTGACAGGAGCCTCAGTAGACCAGAACACAATTCAGCAGTGTTATGTTTTAAGTAAGGCTGTGAAAAAAGAAAAAAAAAAGTCTCACAAGCAACATACTTGGAGTTATTTGATCGTCATTGCTTCTTTTTTACTAAACTTTGTATGTGATTTAAATGCATGTGTACTGTAAGAAGTTAATACAGCTGCGTAAATTGTTGTAAAAGTCACTCAGAGATTATGTTCATTAACAAATGGTACTTGAAGTCTAGTCTAGTCTAGTCTAGTTATCAGTGAATCCAGAATATCATCATATTTTACCTCCTTGTGGATGACATTCATGTCTGTAGGTCTACACACCTGATACTTAGGTGACAAATACACCACACAAGCTTCATTGCAATAACAGAGACTGAAAAATCAGTTCTTTTTCATAACTCTAACTTATAAGCAGACTGCACATAAACAGAGATTTACCTAATTTTCCTCATTTTTAATGTACAGTGTTTTTCATTAAAGACTGCACAGGCTGACATTGTTTATGTGAGTAAATGTGTGCAGTTTTACTTATTGAAATATAATATAATAAAATGCAGATCAATGACTAGAATGGAATGAAGTGCACAGTATCAGGTTAAAAGAATACAACACAATCTATTGAATATCATGGAACACTGAGAGTACCTCCAGCCTTTTCTGTTTTTTCTTTTGCTCTCTTCTCAGGTTGGATGCACCAGTGTTCAGCTGGCAGAGAATTGGGTGACATTTGAATCAGTGTCTCTCAAGATGACCTCTATTAGAACTGCTGTCCTACACAACACTGGACAGAACCATGCTTACTACCAGGTGTCCCAACTCACACTGTTTTCTTTTTACACAGACACATGCACTCATTAAACTAGTAGTACACTATGCGATTTTTTGCTATCCTAGACAAAAGATGAGAAAATGTAGTGATGTCTTTGGTCATGGCTAAAAATAAATGACTCTTCTGGTCCAAGATAATCTGTGACAGCACCAAAAGTATGATTATCTCAAAGTGTGATTGCAAAACCTACATGTTCCTAACAACCAAGAGGAATTCATTATGAAATGAAGCAATAATGATTTACAACACATGCTAAAAAATAGTACCCTGATGCTTTTAGCATTCCAGGTTGGGACGCATATGCCTCAGACAAATCACCATTCTCTTGTTCTAAACCTTGACTTCAGATTATTTCCATGTATACATAAACATATTTGTTGTAGTGCAGTTATTATCATAACTTCATTGGCTACAGCTTTCACAACACAAAATAGACAGTGGACACTGATAACATGTAATTCATGTAGATTAACTTTCAGTATGACTTGAGATTCACTAGATGGTATGATTGCATTGTACACCTGTCATGCATAAGTTAATTAGATCCATGTGACACAGTGTGGCTTTCAATGAAGTTATAAGATTGCTGAAATCTTGCAGTTTATAGGAGCGTATAAACGAGGGGGGAAAACAATCTCTGTCTCTAACTGTTTGGGGAAACAGGTGTTAGATGTGTGCCCTCTGCCAGGCATGGTGGTGAGTCCATCTGAAGGTTTGGTGCCAGCTGGTGGGCAAGCTGTGCTCAACATCCACTTCAACCCAGAGTCTGTTATGAAGTTTGACACCAGAATTGAGGTGAGTGCTAGAGAGCAGTTTTTAATTTCACATCATTATGAGTTTTATAAAGTATATTTAGTTGTATTAAAATGAAGGAGTGTTTTTATTTTTATCCATTATGCGTGTTTTTGTTTCTCAGATAGCTCTGAGAAACATGAAGTCCATTGAGCTTCGAGTGGGTGGATCAGTGGAGCCGCCAAACGTAGACATCAGTATGGTGGGTTTTTGTTTGTGTGTGTTCCTGCATGCTTTATTTTTGTCAGATTAGCAGTGACCAGCAGGCACCAATAAACATTTCTGGGGGGAAAGGGGAATTATATTAAAAGTTGTGGAACTGTTTTTGTTTATTTATTTAGAAATGCATGGATTAAGAGACAAACTGTGCCCAACATGTACAAAACTCAGAAACATTAAAAAAATATATACTTCAACTCTGTACAGATCTAGTCTGGTGAGCACCAGACTAAATCACAAGTGACTAAATCACAAGTGAGATTTAGTCTGGAGACCACCCATTCATTTTCTCGTAGAGAGTTGTGGTTTCCGTAGCCGT
>JAPSES010055252.1:0-11608 GCA_029822895.1 Maxillicosta whitleyi | reverse complement strand
GGCATTGTCCATTCTGTTAGACGTTAAAGACATGAGAGGACACTTACTGCAGTTAGACTGAAATAACCTGTTCCATCATCTTTGCTTCGACTTATAAGCAAACACTGAACCCCATTTTTAGAGGGTACTAAGATGTATATCATGTGTCACCACATACTTATTCAACTGCAACAGTTTAAGCAGGTCAAGAAATGCCAAATTCAGTGCAAGTATAAAGTAAATAAGTGTTGCAGGAGAAAGACAGGTATTTAAAAAAAAAAAAAAAACTATAATGTATAAAATGACTTACAAAAATATTTACAATTTTCTCTGTCAGGTGATGCCAGTGAAAGCGCAGAAGATGCCTTCGTACGTCGCGCCAAAGAGGGAATGAACAACGATGAGGCCCAGTTCAGTGTGGAGTTCCCAATCACAGGGAAGATGTATTTATGGGCAGATAAATACCGTCCCAGGAAACCACGCTTCTTCAACAGGGTCCACACCGGCTTCGAGTGGAACAAATACAACCAGACACATTACGATTTCGACAACCCACCACCTAAAATCGTCCAGGGTTATAAGTTTAACATCTTCTACCCAGACCTCATTGACAAGCGCTCCACTCCGCAGTACTTCCTCGAGCCCAGTCCTGACAATAAGGACTTTGGAATTTTAAGGTTCCACGCAGGTCCTCCATACGAGGACATTGCTTTCAAAATTGTAAACAGAGAGTGGGAATATTCACACAGACACGGTTTTCGCTGTCAGTTTGCCAATGGCATCTTCCAGCTGTGGTTCCATTTCAAGAGGTACCGCTACAGGAGATAAAACATGACAAAATAAGATGGACCAGAACCTAGTTACTAGGGTTTCATCATATGTTGTATTTCTTTGCATTACACAGTATGTGGCATTGTATTGTTATCGTGCTTTCTCACTCAGCAGCAGTTGTCTGAAAAGTCATTTGTAATGTATGAAAATTAAAGATTTTTCCTTTTTACTGCTTCTCTATTTTTTTGTGTTTGGAGCATCAGTCGAAACCTGTAATTTTAGAAACATTCTCACATACAAAGCTTGTGTGTACAATCCCAGGACTGTAGACACCACACAAAAGTCTTTCATAACTGACATAACTTCAATATGAGGAACAGATGTAGAAGCTCTTCTGCACATTCTTGGCAGGTCCAGTCTTGTTGGAGAGCATTAAACAGAGTTGGGTATATTCTAACATAAAAACGACAAAGGATTCGTGGAAAAGATTTAATGAAATGACCAACTTTGCAGTCTGTGACAATTTTGTAAGTAAATGGCTCCACTTCATTCACAATACCTGTAAAAGTAAAATGAGAATTTAAAAATGCTTAAATCTACAGGACTTGAAGGAGGAAACAATCAATGGACAGTTGTAGCACAAACCAGTGTTCAAGTGTAAATACCACTGTAAAAAAAAAAAAAAATCAAGTGTTCCATCATTCTTGTATAAACAGATTTATCTCCTGGTTCAGTTTCAGTTTTGGAGTCTTTGAACCACATACGATTTTTTTTTTTTTTATTCCAAAATGTTCCATAAACGAATGCACAATTTAACTCATCGAAAAAAAAATCATTTGTGACATTTGTGACACTTCCACACATTGGTCAGATTTGAGATTCGTCATCGATGTACTGTAGAGACGGTTGGTTAACATTCTCCTCGTCTGCTGGTTCCTCAATGTTGTGGTTGTTGTTGCTGCCGCCGCTGTTTACTACAGACACTAGAGGCTTGTTCTCGGGCCGTGTGTCCTGCTGGACTCCGCTGCCGTTGAGGTCCCCCTGCTCGTGGTTCTCCTGGGATGGCCCTCCATTCTTGTTTCTGTTTTTCCAAGGCACAGGAAGGTGTCCTTTGTAACAGTTCCACCCCAGAAGGCCAACAAGACAAATTGTCAGGATTGCAACTACAGCCTGCAGACCGACCACAGAGGGGCCGTCCCTTTGCGCCTCAGGAAACAACGTGTGACCCCCCCTTCCAGAGCCAGGAGGCGTTACACTGACATCGTACATGGCCACAGTACTTGTGTACTCGTCCGTTTTGGAGCGCTCGAATGACACGCAGCGATACAAACCAGCATCTGTGAGTGAGGCATTTAGGATGAGCAGTCCATCTTGTAAAAGCTCATGGCGACTTGAATAGGTCAGAGGTCGGCCGTCCCGTTCCCAGATGGTCATTGCCAGGTTGGAGGGTTTAGGGCAATCCAGCTTCAAATTCCCACCCGGCCAGATGGACTCCTCCAGAGGCTTAATGGGGCCTGGAAATGAACGCAGAGACCCTCAATATGAATTTTAAGAACCTGCTGCACATTAGCCTCAATGAAAGCTGTGATGTCAGCCACTAGGGGACTCAAAACATTAATAAAAGACATGGTGGTAGCAGTATTTACATGAATGTACTGAATGGGCCCTTTGAAATTTCATATTAGAAAAGGAGTATGTAAACAAAAAAAGTCACTTGTGAATTTCCTGTTTATCAACTCACAAACTGTTTTTTGCCATTTCTAAATAAGTAATTATGCACATAAATGGAAACACTTTTTTTCTAATACATTTTGACATGGCAAGAATTTAAGTTGTGATTTGGTGCATCTTCCCAGATATTCTGATAGTGTGAAAATAAATGACATAAAATAACACCAGAACACTTTCTACTATTCTGTCCATTAGTGTTATGTGTAACGTAATCTCCACTGCCACCACATGACACAGCCCAGATTATTTGCTCCACAGCAGTTGGAAATCTACATGAATTTGCATTATTTTACTTTAACTTCTCTTGATGTTATAAGAAAATGTTAAACGATTCACATTTGACGTAATTTCATCCACATGAACAGGTAATGTGGTAAAATAGTCCTTCCCCTACATAGAAACCAGTGTAAAGACATGATGGATGCAGATGACCCACACAGGGTTATCTTAGAAAATGTGTTTGGTTACTTCAACAATTATTAGTTCCCAGCACAACTCAAACTTCACAGGAGTAGAGTGGAGAGGAGGATGCTTAAAATATGGCAAAGGTAAGATGATTAATTTTGGTTCAGAATCCCAAAGGTAGATGTATATGGTAACTAACCAGCATCTTGGCAGAGAGAGGCATCTCCATCTTTAACACTTTGGATTAGTTCTCTAAAAAGAAGAAGAAAAAAAAAAAACAAATGACAATGGGTTACAGATAGCAGAGGTATCAACTCTATTGCATGTTGGACACAGCTGCTTACTTTTGTGTGCTAGAAAGGTCAGTGCATTTCCCAGCATCCTTGTCCCAGCCACAGTATGGGTCTCTGGCAAGAACACAGTCCATACAGGATGAGGACCTCTGACAGCTGGCCAGTGGGAACTGAACTGCCCCAGAATCAGAGCCTGCATAAAGCCAACCCTGTGCACATCGATCACACAAACGGCAATGACCTCTATGCAGCTATACAATGAATACAGAGTGATTTAACTGCATTAAGCTAATAATAGTAAGTGTAAGAGTGTGATACCGTCTTTTGGGAGAACTGGAGTATCTTAATTGGCTCCGGGGACTTAAAGAGATGAACTTCTTCAATGATGAACATTTCTTTATCATAGTTCACAGCTTTCAGTATGGTGCCGTCCTCTGTGCATAAAAACAAAGCCTTAGAATGTGGTATGTTCAGACATGTGGTGCTGAAATGATTTGGTAAAGCTGTTAAAAGCAACAACAACAATTTGTCATCTGTAACAGAAATGTAAACAAAATGTGTTGTCGTACCTGTGCCAACAAACATTACATCGTACATCTTGCTGTCTGCAGCCTGCACTTGGTTAACTATGATACACGTAAACTTCGCCCCCCTTCGCACCAGGAGGGGTTCTTTTCCTTTTGGCTCGATAACTTGGTCCATGAGGGGCTTATCTCTGATAAATTGAAGTGTCCGATCTGGGAGGTCCAGGGTCTGATTTATACCCTCTTTACGAGCGTCATTGTCTATGCACTGGCAAAAGAAATGGGGAAGGAAAGAGAAAGGGGAGAACAACAGGATCAGAGTACAAAAAGAATCAGCTTCCTGCTGGGCTACTGCCTAGTAAAAAAAAAAAAAAAAGTTGCCTTTTGAGCTTTGTTTTGTTTCCAACACATGTTGAATAGTGGGCAAACTCACAGCTCCAGGACGAGGGACGGGGACATCTCCGCTATACATCACCCACTTAACAAAAGATGTTTCTACGTGGACTGGGGCCTTGTACTTCCCCTCTGAAAACACTCTGGCGATGTCCAGCATGTTATACGCACACACTGCAGACAGGTCTGATGTGTCGCTGAAACACACACAAGCAATGTGAGCCAAGTGGTGTGCCAAAGACCATTAAACAGAAAGAAACCCTCCCCCTCTTTTACACCATTTGTGAATTCAAACGTACGACTGAGGAGTGAAGACGGCGTAGAACAAACAGTCCTGCCAGTGCCGCTGGGGGTCACACCAGCGGTAAGTGTCCTGGATAAGGAATGGCAGCTGGGACTCCAGCACCGGACAGTCCAATCTGGCCTTCAGGAAGGATGTCCACTTCTTCTGCAAAGTCCTTTCACCTCCAAGATCCCCCTGCGAATATACAAACACATACCAACACTAAAGTACAATCCCTTCAAGTGGAAATACATACAGACAGGATGCACAATCAAGCAACAGAAAGGGCGGAACCACGACAACAGAGGATGTATGTTATGGTAACTGTGATTTATTTTTTAAACCTTGCAGACACGGGCCACACGGTTCACCACCAGTTTGTTGTAGCAGTCGCACTCCACAGCTGTCTCACTGAAGAACAGGTAAACCTTATCATCATCTCCTGTAGGGCTTTTGTCACTCTCTGGCATATGAATCATTGAAACAAATGCAGGCTCTAGAATACAAATAAGAGCAACAAATTGAATTTTTACAAATGTGTGAGACATGGACAGAATTGTAAGAGAACCTTGTTTTCTTCCTGTCACTTCTTACCATTGAGCCAGGAGGTTTTGAACTCAGTACGTATGGACTGAGGAGGGCTACGCATTACCACAGGCTCGGAGCCCAGGAAATTCATGGAAGTTGCCGAGTAAAAGGCATTGTCTGACAAAATAAGCAGAGACATCCAAATAGAAACTTTCAGTTATATTTTTGCTGTATTAAACCCTTTCTTTCAGATGAATGATGTGGTACTTACCGACCATGATGGAGGCGTGTCTCTGGAAAGGATCAAATGGACATTTCCCCTTTCCATCATCTGTGTTCTTCTCAAGAGTCAGATTTCCACCTGTGTACGACTGCTCAGACAAAGACAGAGACTCTGCAACTTACAGACATCTTTGGACTCTACATCAACATGGGTACATATAGTGCAACCTTAAATTTGTCTCACCATGTAATCACACTCAGGATCAAAGGCATTAGTTCCACACACATACATCCTGCCATCCTCCATCTTATGCAGGATCTTGATATAGTTTTTGCACTCCAGCTGTAAATTAATTAAAAAAAAACAACAAGTCACTTCACCTTCTCAGTGTATCAAAGTTAAGTAGGCAAAACCTGCATAAAAGGAGTGAAATAAAGCACCTTTGGATCTTTTCCTTTGTTTTCACATTCGTTTTGCTGCTGTTGTGTCACTTCCCATTTCACCTGAAGTCAAAAAAGATTGGTTAACCGCTTTCATACAGTAACAGAGTAATACAATTCATACAGAAACAGGGTTTATCATAAAGGTCTTCATCCATTTCTTACTATTCAGGTTTGCAAATGCTATTAACTAAGGCCATGTGCAAAATTCAATCCAACAGCTTTACAATGAATATTTTCTTGAGTATTAATTGTTTAATGTTTCAAGACTCATTTGCTTGTAAAATGTTTTATATACATATATATATATATCCTTTGATTCACAACCTTTATATGTTTTTAATTCTGTTGCATTTTATGAATTTTACATGTTACACTTACTGCTTAGATTAGGTTTTAACTCAATCATAATTTTACACTTTCTATCAATCTTATTCATTCATTGGTGATTAGGTTTTAGATCAGTTGTTTTTAGACTAATCATAATTCATTTTAGATATTTTTGAGGATGTATATGATAATCTAAGTGTTAATGTTAGTTTGTTTTGTTTGTATGTATGTGTGTGATTGTACTTTCTGCACATAATGTTCTACATTGATTGACATATCTTATTGGGGTTTTAACAATTTGAATAGAATAGAATGCCTTTATTGTCATTATACATATCTACAACGAAATTAAAGAGACAACTCGCTTGTGGTGCATAGTGCAAACAGTTTAAAAAAGTGTAAATATATGTGCAGAGTAGAAGAGAAGAGCAGGTGTGTTAGTTAACCAAGAACCTGTGTTGTGTTACTATCTATTTTATGTGAAGCATTTAAAAAAGGCTCTATAATTAAAGATTTGATTACTATTGTCATAAATTGTGACAAATGTTGGCTCGTCTCTACTTTTGTGCAGCAGTAATCATTTCCGAAGCTGTATGGTTAATGTGCAACTGAATTTTTGAAGTGAAGTGTTACATGACTTTATATTTATAGGTCGACTTTATCAGTTTGGTGTTTGTGTCTGAATGGTTTCACAAGTGCTACTTATGAGGAACTGCAGATTAAATATTTTCTAAAGGGGTTATTTTTTGCTGATGTTGTTGTTGCCCTGAATTATGATTCTCACCAACATCTTCTTCAGTACAGAATGTTTGAAGTCAGCAAAGCTCAGTTTAGGGAAAACACTGGACTCAACATTATCTTAGCTCCAGACAAAGAAATGGCTGATAAGAGAAACACTAAAAAATAACTGGCTGCACTCCAAAGCAGATATTCCCTTTACTATTTCTAACAAAAGATGTTCTTACTGAAGCCTGTTTTTTTGAGATGTCATTGAGGTCAAGGGCGTACACAGCCTCCCTGGCACCCAGCATCAGCAGACCCAGGTCCTCTCTCAACAACATTGTGGAGTAGTTGTATACTCCCTCCTCATGAAACAGGTAAGCATTGTCCCCTGGAGGCAGAATACATCTGATTTATTCATCAGTCACCTACAGCCATGTTTAAGATCCATTTCAAAATGAGCCAGTGTGAACATAGCCCACATGAACAAACATGAACAGCTACATTATGTTGCACAAGACCGGGAACACCACTCACTGTGGTACAGCACAGTTCTACGAGGAAAACAGTCCACTGGTGAGTCTTCTTCCAGCGTTAACGCCAGGGGCAGCAGCCAAAAAACACCAAGAGGCAGCAGTGGATGCATGGTTCGTTTGTTTGAGCTAAGAGGAATTTAAGCTTTATTGTTTCTGGGGCAGTCAGTCACACAGGAGTAAAGACAGCGAGTGGCATCTGTGATGTGATGAAGTCTGTACTGACTGAATGGTACTGGCCCCTTTACTGGCCCCGCTCAGCAGGCTGTCCATGGTGAGTCAGATCATGGCATTGACCAAAGAAACAAAGCCAAGAAGACCTGAAAGAGACAAGATTCAGTGATATCACACCCTCTTCACAACAAGCATCACCTGACAGGAAATACACACGGTTATGCAGAGCAACACACCCAACAACAGAGCACATGTGAACATGAAGAAAATCATTTAGAACAAAAAAGTGAAAAACGAGTAAAGTACAAAAGGAGAGGAATTGCCAGAAAGGGCAGAGTGAGCTAAAGTCAGCGCAGCAGTAATTCTGTCAGTGCCATAGTGATGTTAATGCAGGGCCATGAAAGGCATTCAGCAGGGTGCAGGGATGTCAACTTCAGCTCTCCTGCAGTACCAAACACAAACACACAAAAGGTTTACAGAGAAGGCCAACGCCTGGCGTAGATGAGACTATTTGCAACAGGTCTGTTGCAAAGGGATTGCACCTACTGACGTTTTACTAAACAGAGGAACAAAGTCTGGGCCTGACTTCTACTGTTTTTAGAGTTTCTTCTTATACTGTTACAGTTAATACTAGTACTATGAGTAGTTGAATTACTCAAACCTGTCAAAGTGGGTGTGTTCTTTTCTGCAGAGAGAGGTGCTGCAGCATGTCAGAGAATGCAGGCAGCCCCGATAAGATGTTTCACATTTTTTAGCCCTAAGACCAAACCCACATTGACTCAACACTTATACACTGGCCCTTTACTCTCTGCGCGCAAAATGTTCAACTGTAATACCAAGTAACCAGCTAGCAAAGGCGCCAAGTTATACTAATGAAGTGACAGGTAGTTTTAAATCAGTGTGTACTTACTGTGACTGGAAAGGGTTTAAAATACAGAATTAAGTACATTTCAAAATAAATAAAGAGTGGCTGAAAGGTCAAACGAGACGAAAGTGCTAAAATGAAATTCACGTAAACATGCTAACGCGGAGTGTTCTGTTCCAACAGGTTTAACCGAAAACAAACGGAAACTTACCTGTTCTCTGACACACCCAGGGCAGAGACTTCCTTTAAGAAATAGTCCCAACACCTGCTCAAACTTCATATGTGACCCAGCTCTGCTTCGTTAACCAGCAGGTTAGTGCGAGCAAACTGGCCAATAAACACACGTGAAACTGTGATAAATCCACCGAACGGAGCACCGGATTTAACTGATACGTTCAACTTTGACTGGCGCCGTCTCGTGACTTCCTTGTTTACATATATTTTTATATATATTTATTAAAAAAAAAAAAAAACGGAATAATCGCTTCTCTAAGGACTGTGCATCCTTGTGCCATCCGTTATTGAAGACAGACTCGGAGCTCTCACACCCCACGGTGACAAGCGTCTGAATGGCTGCTGCTGTTGCCTTCACGGACCCGGTCGGACCCGATGTTTTTTTTTTTTTTTTTTTTTTTTTACCTTCCCTCCTTTAAACTACCGGCGGAAGACGCTGACACAATCTGTCTGATAAAGTTTTTCTTACTGCACCCATATACTTTTATTACCCGTTCGAAAGCTACAGATTAAAAATGGGAGCAGTGAGTAAATGTTAGAATGAAATAGGGGGTGTTTCCGTGTCCTCTTGAGCAAACATGTTCTAACAAGAAATGGGCCAATCTCACCTGGTGTGCTGTAGTTTTCGGTGCTGTGTGGAAAAGAAAGGCCATTTTAATTGTTCTCATGTCGTAAAGTCTGACACATCTGCACGCAATTATGCTTCATGAATATTTACAAAGAGCTATGGTGTCCAAACCTGGGGTCCCAGTCTGTTCAGGGGGTCCCTGAAGTTCACACGGGGGGAGGTTTATTGTCTGGCCTGAGGCTGAGGCTGTCAACATTAGATTTGCACATTATTTGCATAAAATCATAATAACATGCATTATATATTGTCAAACGTATGTTTATAACAGCATTTAAAACCACTGCACTGACCCAGAAGATTCTAATCTGTATAAAATGTATATTTACATAAGCTTTACATCTCAAAGATGTTTCTAATGTACATTGTTCTAAATGTGTGACACATGCAGTGCATATTTTTACACTTGTTCTTCAGCTCAACGGTTGCGGGTAAAAAAATACTGTAATTTCCAAAAAATTTTCTTTGCACAAGACACATCTACTCTTTGATTGTGCAGAAATCGTGTTATTCAAGAAAATAATGAGTAATTTTGCAATTAAATGATAAAATCACCCATAGACAGCCAGGATATACTATGGCTCCCCTGCAACCTTCATAAGGATAAAGACGTTCTGAGAATTAATAATAAACAAGTCACAACCATGCAAAACAATTTAATGCCCAATATTTAACAAACACTGTTCTAGTAGTGATAAAAACAAGACACAACACATAATGTAGAAACATACAAGAAATTGTTCATCGTAAGAAGACACATATGAGTCCGTTGATCACAGTTTACCGTTTACTAGTACTGAAGACACTTCAGATCTGCCCAGATTACCCATCTGACAAATACAATGTAGAAATACATGTTAACACTCCTACACATTTTTATATAAAAGGGACCTTTTGTTGTGAAAGGCAGAGAGGTAAGGTGTAGGGTGTGGTAACACTGTGCCAAAGGTGTAGTCTGGTTCAGTCTGTAATAGAAATGACTGTGTGCCAAGGCTTTGTTCTTGTGTTCTCAGTGTGCTAATAGGGGTTTCACATCAGACATGCTCCTGTTCTTTTGTTTTCCCAGACAGATAATCCACTAGAGGGCACCAGAGTTTGTAAATACATTACACCTAGGAAGGAAACAGAAAATCACCTGAAGTTTCAAGGCAGGTCTGAGCACTGGTGAACCATAGCACCATGTGGCGAGAAATACACAGTAGAACAGAAGGTAACACTTGAAACTAATCACCAACAGTACAGTTAAGATATCAGTTCAGTCATGAAAGAGTCACAGTAGTTATCACTGAATTAACAATATTCCAACGGTCACTTCAGTCACAAATAACACTCAGAGCAGCGGACGGAGATTGTGCAGGTTCCTGATCAACTCGACTATATTCAAATAGTTTTTAAGCCACAAATGAACAGAATGAAGGGCTTAAACCTCTGTGTGTGGCCTGGCTTGTTTTACTTTCAGATCAGATAAAGTGTCTCAGGTATCAGGTCATTGTTTGCATTCTGGTGTTGATCTTGGAAATCTGCAGTGTGTTAGTGTTATTTAGTCTCCACTGTTGCAGGAGTAAGGTCAGCAGCTCAGCGCACACACACGGGCTCAGACAGGAAAACATGAGGCTCAGTTGGTGGTCCAGTGTGTGTCAGTGCTTCTCCAAAAGGGTTTCTGAAGATAGTCCTTCTGATGAAATGTTCATGTGGACTGAGGGAGTTTCATTAGGGGCACTTTTTTTGCTCAGAGGCAGTTTATAAACAGCTTCATCCAAGAACACAACATATAGTCATGGACAGTCAACCAACTAAGGCAGGTAGCATTTTTCTGACATTTTGAGCAAATCTGTTATTTTTCTTAACCAACCTTTTAATAGCTCATCCGAGTCCATAGAATCATGGAAGTCCAACTACCAAACCGTAAGAACAAAAGAATCAGAACCAGAACATCCTGAAGCTCCATGTGAGAAAGTGGCTGTAATTTGTAGCCTGTTTTCTTCCATCTTGAAGGCACAGGATGAATATGTAGCTGCAGTGGGAAGGACTTTGGCACTGAAGATTGGGTGAGCTGTGATGGGAAGTCGTCCCTTTTGAGTAATTCAGTCTTGACTGGCTCGTCTTATTTCCAGCTTCATTTTAAGCTCCTCATTGAGTGCTGTTGAGAGAAAAAAATCTAAGTGAAATGAGATTTGGTGAGAAATGAGGATGGTTTACAGCAGGTACGGTCTTGTACTCACTCTGTGCAAGAGGTGAAGGGGAGAGGATGAGTCGTCTCATTGGGTTTGTGGGCGAAGATGGTACTGGTGAGGTCAGGATACGGCGGTCTGGGGCGGGGGACCTTGACAGGGGACTAGTGCACCAGCGATCTGTTCAAAATCAAACATCAAACATTATTGGTCCTGTGTGGACTGTCTGTATGTACACTGCCTGGTCAAAAAACAGTCATACATGCAATATTTGACTGCACCATCTTCAGTTTTGATTCCAGGACACAATCACTGTCACATCTTTTTTACCACATAATTCTTACATAGTGCCACAATAAGGTTCATAATATTGTTTCCATCCATAG